>CAKNXH010002058.1:0-40854 GCA_932178445.1 Andricus quercusramuli | reverse complement strand
TGAATTATTTCTTTCGGAAGAATAGGAAGATCCGCCACGAGGAACATAAGGAATTGGGGCGCCATTAGGTAGACATTCAAACTGCGAACTTAACTCTACAACAAGAAAGGAAGGATTTCTAATTTCAATTTTGGTATTTCATGCACCAACAGAATACCGATTTTCAAAAGTACACTCAAATCAGTGTCGTTTTGAGTTTCGACAAAAAATAGCCTCGCAGAGGCAGTAGTGTATAATATTTTCAGTAATTTATTAGCTAATTTGACAGTCTTAATTCATTCCCGCAAGGGTTTTGAAAACTATAATTAATTTTTGGAAAGCTTCAAAATATTGTTTAAAATGCAGATATATTATATTATTATATTTACCGATAGAATTAAGGATTGTTGCCGAGATGAAGAGCAGAGTATAAACGAACCTCATGTTTTCCAAATATATGAAAACCTGATTGTTCAATTAATGAAAAATTTGGTCAAAAGTGTAACGAAAGAATATTCTGGCGCTTAATTGTAGATCCTTACATATATCCTAAACCCGTTATCTTACAGATAACAGGCATCACGCTTACACTTTAGAGTTATTTACATTTAATTAAAGTCAGTTTCAAGAATTAAAATTTAGTTATTAAATTCGATTAAACTGATATCACAATTCATATTATCTTCTAAGTTTCAGAGAAATCTTTGATATCCAGCACAATTTAATATTAGGTTGTGAAACTTAACCAATTTATTATATTCCATAGATAAGAGTCAAATCCTCCTTTTCTTAGAAAGTCGTAGCCACAAGATCTCGCATACGTTGTTGTCGAAAACCAGATTGGTTGCGACACTTCGTGAATATGACTTTTAGAGATTATTTTCAGTTTATTTATCTATCAATGAATACTACTGATAATACTACTGATAAGGCTTACTTCATAATAAAACTCGTTTGTAAATTTTTCTTGAAATTATTGATGTTCAAAATCTTCAGCATTTTTAGAGTTTGTGTAATAGATTGAAATTTTCCTATTTTTTTAGCTATTCTAGCCGTTTTATGAAATGACTTATGTTCTTTCGAGCACATAGTGCAATAAAGTTTAATAAATATAGTTTTATGTAATCGTGACTGAAACCTAGGTTTTTATTATCTTGAAAATATTAGTATTGTTTAAAATCAAGGAAGTATTTTTCGGCAGCAAGCGTAGACTGTTTGTTAGAAATAAATTTCCTTGACAATATAAAACTTTATTTATTTAAAGTGTTCTTTTCATAATTATTGCCAAATATTGAAAAAACTTGGACAGGGAACAAATGTACTGTTTCATATAAATTTGACTTTGCCTGCAAAAATGTTTTAGTTTCAATTCAAAAAACATTTTTAGTCACTACTTTTTGTTCTGCCTTGAATAAACTGTCTTTTACGCTTCAAACACGAATAAATTATATGAAAATCGTTTTCAATTTTCACATTCCTGTAGGCTACTACTTTCAAACTGTACAATTTTGAATGCTTTTTTTTTTTGAAAAAGTGTATAATTTTGAAGCCGTTCTACGAAATAACATACACGGGTATAATTTATTAACTGGAATTGGACGATACACGGTTTCTGAACGGAAAAATTTATTTGGGAAATCTATTTACTGACGGGGAGAAAAAAAAATGGAGGTAAAAACTAAATTTTATTTTCTTTGTATCATGGTTTCTTTTTTCTTTGTTACTGAAAGGAAAGCTCAGGATTTTTTCTTTAAATACATTTGGGCAAAGAATCAACATTTTATTATTATTCATTTCTAAAAGCAATCATTCTGTAGGTTTTGAGTAGATACTATCTTTGATCAGCTATTTATGACTCTTTTGGTGTCAATTAGGCATCAATAATGACCTAAACAAATGTTTTATAACCGGGAAATAAGCAGAGTGTTTATTTTAGAGCTCACCCTCAAATAGTTATGATTTAAATAAGGAATGTGACTGCTAATATTGGGCATTAGTTTTTTATTGATAGCCTTCATGATTCAACTATTTTAACTTGATATTCTTCCAAACAGATAGTAGTTTCATATTTGAACATTGAAAATGCCAGGATAATTTTAGTATTCAATCTTTCAAAATTGCAAAATTTCATAATAAAAGCCTTAGGAGTCAGTTTGCAAGTTCATCTTCTTACATTTAAATATTGTGAATATTGTTTAGTTTTAATTTTAAACAAGTAAAAAGTTGTCTGGTATCGAAGAAAAAATTCAAAGCAATGAAAAAATCAAGAAAATGTTTGTTTGAATTGAAGCCTTATGATTGAAAAGATTCCAGAACTGGGTATTGAATATTAAATTACTCTTAATTTCAAAATGTTCCAAAATATTAAAATTTCATAATGAAATATCTTAAAATTGTTCGGATCATATTTGAAGATTTTTAAAAATAAATTATTTATAGTCGTAAAATATTTGATTAGAAGATTTCAAGAATGAGTAATAATTCAGAACGAATTGCTAAAAATGGTGTTGCTTGAAATAAAACCCAATAAAAATTGAATTATTTGAAATTGAAACATCAGTAATTGAATAGTTTTTTCATTTTTCAATGGTTTTAATTTTTAAGTTTTGAATATTCACTTCGAACCCTGAATTTTCAATTTTTCCTTTCCACACGTTTTAATTCTGTAATGAAAATGTAAATAGTTGGACTTTCAATATAATAGTATAGTTTAAAATTTGAAATGTTCGAGTTTTAAGAGAATTTTAATATACCTGAAGTAAATGTAATTTCAAAGAGTTCCAGTGTAAAAATGTTTCAATATCACAAATCTTGCTAATTAAAATTTTTTTCAGTTTAATCGAAGATCAGATTTATTTGATTTTTAACGATAATTCATAGAACATTCATTCATTTTTAATGTTTTCCATTCAAAATTATTTCATGTTGCATATTTTTAAAAATAATATCTAAATTTCAAATGTTTATAATAGAATTCAATTTTTTACATGTAATAACAATTCAAATTCCACAATTTTATGAATAATAAATTTCAATTTCTTTGATTTTTGAATGATTCAATTTTCAAAATTGAAATTTCCAAATACTCAATTTGTAACATTTTGAAATTATTCCATTTTCGAAATTTTATTCTAAAATCATACAGGTTTGCGATTCTTCAATTTTAAATAAAATTGTTTGATTTTTTATGCTTTGAATTAGAAATGATACGATTTTAACCCTTTCGTAATGAAATTGTATAATTTTCAAAAGTTTAGTCTGTGATTTGTCAATTTGGAGAGGTTCGAATTAAAAATTGTTCAAGTGGACATACTTTCAATTTTGAAAGCTTTCATTTGGAAATGATGAAAGTTCAATTCCTTTTCATTCGATTTCGAAGTGAAACTTCTTTTGGGACGGGAGTGAACTGGAAAAATGACCGACCAAACGAACGGATTGCATATCTCTCTCTCTCTCTTTCTTACAGGTATGCTTTCTACAAGGATACAGTGAAGTTGTAAAGAAGATTTTTTTATTGGTATTGGAATCAATAATGTTTGTTACAATTAATTTTTGAAACGATATATATTTTTAAGCAAATTAAAGTTAGATTTTCTATGTTTCGTCCCGGACTGACTCACTGGACTCGTCAGTAAGGTTATGTGAAGAAGTCCTACCTTATACATTTTAATTGATCTGCGTTCACTGTAATGTATATTTTTAAAATCTATCAAATTTACAAACTTATAAACGACATTTTTTTTCTTAAATATACTTCACAATGAATTTTGATCAATTAAAATATATAAGGTAGGACTGATTCACATAACCTTAGTAACGAGTCCAGTGAGTCAGTCCAGGACGAAACATAGAAAATCTAACTTTCATTTACTTAAAAATATATATCGTTTCAAAAAGTATTTGTAGAACACAAAACAAACAAACATTATCGAACATAATGTCAATAAAAAAAATCTTCTTTGCAATTATAATAATTGGGTCAATTAAAAACGATATCTTTCGACAAAACATCAAAGCTGCAAAGAATGCATAGAATTCGTGAAATTTAATGAATTCGTGGAATTCGAAAAATTCGTGGAATTCGAAAAATTCGAAAAATTCGTGGTATTCAAAAAATTCATGGAATTTGAAGAATTCACGGGATTCTATGATATCCAGGAATTCTGTGAATTCCGTGATTTCATTAACTCAGTGAATTCAATTGATTCCATGAATTCAATTGATTCCATGAATTCCACGAATTCCTTGAATTTCATGAATTCCTGGAATTTCATGCATTCCTTGAATTCCATGAATTCTTTGAATTCTATGAATTTCTTAAATTACATGAATTCCATGTATGTATGTACGTATGTATGTATACCATTAAGCCATTTCCCTTTCGGGGTAGGCGTGACACTACCCGATTCGGGTATTGTTTCTAGGTGGATAGTTTCTTGTAGTAAATAACTACAAGTGTGGGCTCACCACACCCACGACACCCATGAATTCCTTGAATTCAATCAATTCCATGAATTCCATGAATTCCATGAATTCCATGAATTCCTTGAATTCCAAGAATTCCACGAATTCTATGAAAACGCGAGCTCAGCCCCCCTACCATTCTGGAGAGTGACGTGTTGCTAGAGTGCGACGTGACGCTCGAGCGTGACGTGACGATTCTTATGGATTGATTCCTCGTTAGAAAGTGAAGTTTTATTGTCTATTTACAAAAATAGACGATAAGTTGTTTCTAAGAATATACAACCTTCTATGAAATAAAAGCGTCAGTGGTTATACCGGAGCACTTGAAAGTTATTTATTTATCCTTTTCGGGCATTTACGTACAGAGAATCCATCCTCACGAAGTGCACCTAAATTCCCTATCCAGAAGAGATCGACAGACACTAATCCTTTAACTTAACTACAAGTACCCTAATTGCTCCAAATATCCAAACTCTTAAAAAGCCTCCAGGTAATATCTAACGTACTCATTCCTATAGAGTGCCTAAATCTCGTGCCGTTTGCAGCCGGATTTTTATTTTAAATAATCGCATTCGTCCGAGCTTTTGGTCAGAGAAGTAGAAAACTGCAGAAAACCAAAACTCCTGAGAACAGCCGGTTACTCACATACAAGTTTAAACATAGACATTCGATAACATCGAGTACTCACATCCATCCTGGGAATCAAATCTCCGTTCGAAAGTAGAGAAACGCAGTAAAAACACGACTGAGCAATAATCTCTAACGGTCACAAATTCGAGCGCTAACCGTGACCTTCTATGCTTGATGAACGAGACCTTGACAATTCGAGAATCTTCAACCAGTTACTGCTGTCGGTAAGCGTACGAGCTACTCAGACTTACTGGTCACTGCGGAGCAGTTTGAGTATATCAGGGAGGCCTCCTGGAGGGCGCTCGAAAGAGTGTCCCCTGATCAATGGCCAAAATTCGAGACCTCTTTCTGTAAGAGATGTGTCTTCATATTTGTCGCAGCCAACCCAGCAGCTAGAGCTTCAATATAATACGGTGGCCGAGAGAAGGCCCTGGGAAGGCGCAGGTCTAACAGTAGGTGGGGTTGTGTTGCTCCAAAGGATGGTGAGAGCTACAGCGTGGTTCCCAGGTAAGCTGAAAGACCCGTCTTTAGTTCTTCAGCGGTTAGAGGGATTCAACCCTTCACTAACGTCAGCGTCCTGACGAATTTTCAGGTACGACCGGCCTCAGGAAGAAGACACAGCGGGAGATAGCGAGCACCTCCCAGTTGTCCCGATTCCTGAGTCCCAGACGAGGACTCTTGCGCTCCCCATCAACAGACCCTCTTACCACCTTGGGCAGGTCAACTTTAGAGTTGCTCTCCAGGAATTAACTTGCATCACAGCAAAGGCAGATCTGCGGTTCTGTAAAGGGACATGGCTGCGAGGCACACAGGTATCTCGCTAATCCAGGAACCTTGGTTAGTTCGAGATACCATCAGGGGATTAGGGGGTGCTGGTCTTTGTTGCAGAAAGCCCAAGGCAACCAAACTAAGGGCCTGCATACTGAAGAAGGAAGTCAATTTTGTCTCACTGCTAGAGCTATGTTCGAAAGACTTGATGCTGATTGCCACAAATCCTAAAGGACTAGGGAACCTAGTCATGGGATCGGCCTATTTTCCATATGACAGCGATACCAACCTAACAGTGGAGGTACGTACACTAGTGGATTACAGAAAGGTTCGAGTGGAAATCCTTTGTACTCGTGAGCCCTAACTGGGCCAGAAATCCAAAAAGAACGGACTGGGACCAGTTTTCCACGGAACTAAGGACGGCACTCTCGGAGGTGTCCAGGTCAATTAGAGACGTGAGCACCCTGGAGATGGCAGCCAAGATTTTCACGAAGGCCATGAAATCTACTTATGGAAGTAATTATCGACCCACAAGAGTCGGAAAGGCTGGGGAGGCACACTGGTGGAACGTGAAACTCGAAGAGCTTCGCAAGGAATCCAGAGAGAGGTTTAGAAATGCCAGTACTGGCAAAACGGATGAACTATGGACCTCATTTACGACGATGAGGGATGAATACAGGGGTGTAATACGCAAGGCGAAGTAAGAAAGCTGGTCCAACTCTTGCAAAAACATCGAGATAGGAGCAGTGGCAGCTAGACTCGACAAGCTGATTTCTCGAAATCCAGATGCTATTCTCGGCACCCTAAAATTGCCCAACGGGGGATACTAGGCGTCAAACGAGGAGACCTATAGGGCTGATCCAGTGTTGCCAGATCCCATGAATGCTTCTTCCCACGCAGGTCATCAAAATTTCCCTTTGTGACACAAAATTTCCCATTTTTACATTTTCTTTGAAAAAGCATTACACTGGCTTAAAAATTAAAAATTTAAAAAGAAAATGCGTATATACTATTCATTTTGACGTTTTGACTATGGTTCGTCAAACGAAGGCTCAAGAAATTTCAAGGAAAGTTTTCCAACGCACGTTTTACTTCGATGGTTTGTACTTAAATATTCCCGCACAGTGATACCACGCGATCAGTATTTACAGTATTTAGCTATTTACAAAGTTTAAGAATCATAAAAAAACATTTTCAACTATGATATCAATTATTTTTACATTCTCAAGGGCATACGGCTTACATCTATTTAGTTTCATTGGCAAAAAATGCAGTCAAAGGAACAAATTTGTTGAAACAGTGATGTTATACCTCAATGTCAACAGCTCCTCCATTTTAGAAATGTAACTTACTGGGTTTTCTACGGTTTCTACCTATATTACGGTAGAAGACGTATTATACGTCGAATGTCTAGAGTTAAGGTACGGTCATACCTCTATCTGCAGCCATCCTGCCAACCCTGCTCAGAGCAGGCATCATGTGGAAACTAAAACATTAATGAATGTTGCTGTTTTTACTTTAATTACCAAATTTTGGCTTGAAGTGGCCATTGGCCTAAAATTTCCCATTTTTTCCATTGGTGGAATTTTTTCCCCTTTTTGAAAAAAAATCATAAAATTTCCCACAATATGGGAAATTTCTCACGATCTGGCAACACTGGGCTGATCGCTCGACCAAGAAGGCCATGAGCGGAGCAGTAAACCTAATCGAAGGACAACTGGAGCAGAAAGGTCTCGCGATTAGAACCTTTGTGGATATCGAAGGAGCTTTCAACTACATGGATCTGCCACATGTTGGCCAACAGGAACTTAACAACGACGAAGGGTGATACCACTTTATGTGGAACCGTTGACTCAGGATGTCCACAGGGAGGCGTTTTATCGCCTCTGCTGTGGTGCTTGGTAGTGGATGAACTACTTCATCCGCATGAAAGCCATGGTTAAAATGTTATAGGCTACGCGGACGTAATACTGGTTATCGTGCGTGGCCAAAATCTGGATGCGCTCTTCGGAGTAATGCAGCAAGCATTGGGGATAGAGGATTCTTGGGACAAGAAGACTGGATTATTGGTCTATCCGAGTAAGACAAACGCGGTTGTATTCACCAGACGGTATAAGTGGGGAACCACGAGTACACTGAAATTGCGAGCATGGGAAATTGGGGATTGGAGACTGGAATTCAAAGAACGAGCTGAATAACTAGGAGTCATCCTAGATGAGAAGCTATCAAGGAGCAAGCACCTGGAAAATAAGTGCAAGAAGCTAGTAGCAACTCTATGGCTCGATAGGAAAGCCATAGGGAAAATCTAGGGTTTGAAGCCGAAGACACTTATGTGGATCTACACAGCGATCCTGCGAACAAGGCTAACCTATGCGGCAGTGGTCTGATGGAGCAGGGCCGAACTGTCCACTGTGAAGTCCCGACTTGGAAGAATCAGGTGACTAGGTCTATGAGGCGGCACTGGTGGCTCAAAGTCGACACCCACAATGGCATTGGGGGCACTAACAGGGTTGAAGCCCCTCCATCTCATCATCAAGGTCGTGGCTGCGAAGACAGCCTGGAGATTAAATATGGTAAAAGGCGGAAGGATTTCGACGTCAGAGCGTATCCCGACTTACATCGCGAGTAGGCCGACCCTGAGCATGCTCAGGGACAAAACACTCGCTATCTCTTCGAGAAGAAGTATCATGTTAGTCTATCCACGAAGGAGGGTTGGATTAACGGCGAAGTATACCTTCCCAGTGATGGGCACAACTGGTTCACAGATGGCTCCAGAAACGAGGAGAATGCAGGAGCCGGTGTATATCGTAGACGGAGTAGAATTGGCTTCATAATCCCGATGGAGTCCAACGCCACAGTCCTTCAATCTGAAATTAAAGCCATGCTCCGGTGCGCCTAAAAGGCACGGGAGTATGGAAACAACAACAGCAGCTGTATTTGCTCAGACAACAGGGCTGCTATAATGGCCTTGAATGGAACAACGACTACGTCGCTCTTAGTATTGGAGTGCTTTGAGCACTGAACAACCTAACGACGGAAAACCGAGTGACTCTACTTTGGATCCCTGGACACAGCGGCATCAAAGGTATTAATGAGGTATCGAACAGGCTAGCAAAATTAGCAGCAAGAGAAAACTTCACTGGACCCGAGCCAGTGGTAGGCATTTCTCGTTGGTTAGTCACTGAACAAATCAAGAGTTGGCTGACCGAGGAGCATCAGAATGAGTGAGAATTAGCCACTGGCTGCAGACAGGCCAAAACACCCTTGGGTTTAAAGCTAAACGTTATTCGAGCGAAGGAAATACTTAAGCTCTTTAGGGAGGAAGTCAAAGTCCTAACAAAAATGTATATATAGGGCATGGAAACCTCGGATATAACAGACATAACATAGGGCTCGCAGAAAGTCCCCTCTGTCGTGTGTGAAAAATAGATTATGAGACAGCTATTCATATTCTTTGTCACTGTCCCGTGATTGCGGAAAAACGACTAAAACTCACGAGCAGTAACTGCATCAGTGAGTCAGAAATATCAGCCAATAGCGTGGCTGCGGTTCTCGCCGTACGAAGAGGGCTTTGGGGTCACGCTTAGGCTCACAAGGGGACGCAGCAGGATCACCCAAGCGTAAGGGGCTCTTACGTTCTCAACCCATGAAATAATAATAATACTGCTGTCGGTAAGTGTAATTCTATAAAAATTCAAATTTATTTTTCACCACATATTTTATTGCTATTAAAAGATTTAAAAAGCCAAAACAGATGTTTCATTCTCAAAATCCGCTCATTGCTTATTTTAATTATTAAAAAAAAATCCACTTTTAAACCTCTAAAGCTCTTAAAGGGATAAATCTAATCTTTCATTTGAGATTGAAAATGAAATTTGTTAATGGCATTCATTTTTGAAGGTCAAACATTTATTTCTTTAAAAGATATTTACGACCAATGGAAATCTTGAAAACCCCAATCGAAGCAATACTGAACGATTTTTTCCTATCTCTATTAAAAAAGTTAAAAATCGCTGAAATAGACGATAACTACAGAAAATCCCCAAATTTCCACCGCCTCCCCCTTGTTCTAAAAGTAACTTAGACCAGACAACTCTGATTTTTTTAATGTATTATACACTACCATAGAAAATTCTCGGTACGCCTCGAATAAGTCGTAGTAGAGATAGCTTAGAGCTTTTAAACAGAATATACCACATGAGAAGTTTTTAAGAAAATGACAGAATTTCTTAAATTTTATACCTTGACTTCAACTTGTGGCTTTACATAGAAAAGTTGTAGCAAAAATCTCACATTTATACCACATAGTCTTTGAAGTCTAATCTTCAATTTAACCCGATGTAATTTTTAAAACTCATCACGGGTTCTCGAAATACGACTAGAAAACTCCAAGCGTGTGGTGATCCCCGACTAAAACTCGACGCAGAAACGCTTGGACATTTTTAGTCGTATCTCAAGAACCGTAAAGATTTTCAAAGTTTTATTGACTTGAATTAATGATGAGATTTTACAGATTACATCCTGTTCGTTTTAGAATTTTCACATTCTTACGAGTAAATTTCGAGGTAAATTTATATTTATTTTATGAATTACCTTAAAGTAAAAAAAAAACTACAATTCTTTCTTCAGACATTCTTCCCTATCTCGCGTCTTTCGGCGTAATATTATTGGAATTTTTTATTGCATCATATCATTTTTGATAAACGAATTAAAAACGAGAGGTCCTTAAAAAAAATGGTACAAACAAATGTAACATATTAAACAAATTATATAAACAATTGCACTTTTTAGGGTATTTTAGGTGAAAATAAACCGTTTTTTCTCCTGTCTTCGCTGAAATTATATTGGGAATAACGTTTTCTGGAAACCTTCTCCCCACCTATCAAGATTGGTTTATTTTATAAACAATTTATGTAAACAAATGTACTATGTGATTTGAATGATTTCTCTTTGTTTTCAAATTACTGAAATTTGTATGCACTTACATCATTTTTTTAATTTAATAGATTTCATTTTGTAATCAAACTTCATGACACAATATCGCTGGCATCTTTTAATATAATTTGTTCATAAAATAAACAAATATTGATGGGTGGAAACAAGTTTTTCAGAAAATATTATTGGCATTAGCAATATAATTTTAGCTAGGTCAGGAGAAAAAACGGTTTATTTTGACCTAAAATAGCCTGAAATGTGCATTTGTTTATATAATTTGCTTATAAAATAAACAATTATTGATGGGCTATAAACTTTTTTTCACAAAAAATCATTGTTAATGTAATTTCAGCAAGGTTAGACGAAAAAATTATTTCTTTTCGTTTAAAAACACCAAAAATGTACATTTGTTTATATAAATTGTTTATAAAATAAACCAATATTAATGGGTGGGAGAACATTTTCCAGAAAACGTTATTGTTAATATAATTTTAGCAAATTCCGAAGAAAAACGGTTTATTTCCACCTAAAATACCCTAAAATGTGCATTTGTTTATATAATTTGTATGAACAAATATTGATGGGTTAGAAACTTTTTTTTAGAAAAAATCATTGGCAATGTGATTTTAGCAAGGTCAGGAGAAAAAATGATTTCTTTTCGCTAAAAATCTCCCAAAATGTGCATTTGTTTGTATAATTTGTTTAAAAAATAAACAAATAACAAGTAATCTTAAATTTTCATTTCCACGCATCATTCTAACGATAAAAGCTAGCGATTTCAGGGCGGAAATATACTTTAAAGACGAATAACCTCTAATGTTGATTATTTGGTAACACAATTTGTTTATAACATTTACCTATGCAAGTTAACAATTTTTTCATCTTGCTCATACCCTTGTGCATCAAACTCGAGGGACGAGACGTATAAGAAAAATGTTATGTAGAAGATAAAAAATAAAATTAAAAAAATGGACATTTTTTCCGTTGTTTGCATTAACATAAAAATTGAATAAACAAAAAAATGAAAAATCTACTCTCACCACTTTTTTAAGAATTTAGTTCTGAGTTATTCAAAAGAAAGAAAACTAAAATCGGTGCAAAATTGCGTTCTAAATGTCATTTTGAACCTCGATTTCCGATTTCACCCCACTGTGAGATGGTCAGACAGACTGACATACAGACAGACGCCATCGCCAAAACTTCAATTTTGGCACAGTGCATGTTGAAGTTAAGAAGCAAAATCTGAGAAATTCTCGACGTATAAATTTGAGATTTTTGCATCAACTTCCCTAAGTCCTTCCACAAATTGAATAAGGCGCAGTTAATTAAACTTTCTGATGTAATCATGCATGATATATAATGTTATATATAATATATAATGTAATTTATAATAATGCGCCATATACATATGATAAGAGAAATATTCTAAAAGAAACTATGAATTTTGAAAAGTTTCACCCTTTTACGTAATGAATCAGTAATTGATAATCAATTTTATTTTAAATTTCTTTTATTTTACAAATAGATCATTAGATATGAAGACCGAGAAGAAAGAAATTTGTTTTGCCACGTTAAGTTTGAAAATCGAATTCTCTCTATTCCAAACATACAGAAAAAATCATTATCTCAATTTAAAAAAAATGGATTCATCATGTTTCGTTCGCTTACTCCTTATTGTTCCTATAATTGTAAAATAAATAATAAGAAAAATTGATATTTGATAGTTGATTCTTTTAGGACAAATGATATACCCGACACGTTTCAGCTGATCAAAAGAGTGTTTTTAACCAATTTTATGACGCATGCTATCATAAGTAGATAAGTGAGGCATTTGAGAAAAATCGTTTTACTTTCGGGGATCAAAAAAATTATATGGTACGGGTAAAAAAGGGATGTGCAGGAAAGGGGCTAAATTTTAGAGCAATCGAGAAATCTTATGTGGCTTATTCAAACAACATGTTTAATCCACAACACCGCTCGGACACAGGTCGCTAATCATTCTCTCTAGCATTCACCCCAGGTTCAGAGCATCACAAATTCATCGTTCCTTACGATTCCCACATAAACACTCAAGCTGACTAATAAGCCCATAGAAAGATCGATTCTCTCAACCCCAGCCACATCCACTAAGCGAAGCTTTTCACGAGGACCCATAAGAAAAAATAATTTCTAGTGGGTAATAATAATTTGAAGAATGGTTTATTGTGATGTGAAAAAATTAATAAACAGAACTTATTTTCTGGGATTCATTGAAATCCACCATTTTTGTGTAAAATATGAGAGAAACTAATGTTTCATCAATTTTTCAATACATTTTTGAGACCGATCAATATAAGCTAGATGCTATTTGGCAAAATGTTTTAACTAATTTTTTAAAAGAATTTACAGTTTGGACATTTTTCTACGATTTTTTTCAGAATTATTTAAAAAACTCTGGATGACAATGAACTAAACAGTGGAATTCCCAAAAAACAAATTTCCTTCATTAACTTTCTTATAACGTAGTACAAATTTTTCTTGATCACTCTAACCCATTGGGATTATTTATATGTAGTTGTAGTATAGGTATAAGATCTTATTTATTGATTCAAAAAATATTTTAAACAATCAGTTTCAAATTCTGAAAGCCTTCATTAAAAAACGTCAAAATCGAATGAATAGTGTGAGATGGAAATTGATTTGGCCACATAAACTTTTTTTGCCCCACAGTGGCTTCCTCACAGTATGTCAAAACGAGATATTGAGGTTAAAAAAGTTGCAGGTTTCGTATTTCTTGACCAATTTCAAAGTTTAGTTCTTCAAATTGAACCTGATTAAATTTCTAAGAGCTCAGTAGAGACCGTTTAAAACAAAACAAAAGTTCACTATTTTATTATTTCAGTTGAAAAATATCAATAAACCTCGTACTACTTACATTGCTCTCATTATTAACATTTTCTCAAACACATATTGAATTAGCAAATGCATCATTTCCAAGAGGTCTCCTCGGTATTGACGAAAGATTGAAGCCTCGAGAACCATACAATGTTTATTTTTCAATTTAATTGTATATTTTAGTTTTACATTTTTATTTAATTAATGGTTTTAAGGATTGGAGTTTACAAGCTTTACTATATCATTCAAAGAGATTGTGCGGCGGACACCTACTGGAGTTGTCTTGATTTCTTCTCGGGTCAATGGGGTAACCGTGTCGCTTTCCATGTTTATTTTCGCCCGTCTTTTTTCGCTACTAGTATATATTCCACTAAGAACATTAGAAGTCTCCAATATTGCAAGGACTTCACCGTCGGCTGTTGATAATACAATTTGTTCTTGGGTTGGCAAATGCATAAACGTATTCCTTTCTATTCTTATCTTAAGTGGTACATCGGCAGGAAAAGTGTATCTTCGAAGTTGAAATATCAGGTGCAGACTCGACTTGGGAATAACCTGAATTAATCTAAATTGGTCAAGTGTATATCCATATCCGTCAGAAGAAACAATCCATGTAGGAGGAACCATTGACCTGGCAAGAGGAGACCTGGACCTATCACGAGGAGGAAGCACAGTAGGAGAAAGAGACCTCTCAGATGTATAATTTCTTTCAAATGAAGAAGAAAAACCACGACCGGGAACACCAGGAATAGCGTCGCCATTAAGTAAACATTCGAACTGCAAACTTAACTCTGCAATAAGAAAGAGAGGATTACATTTTTTTAATGTTGGCATTTCATGCACAAAAAACACTGAACCTCAAAAGTAAGCTAAATCAGTTTCGTTTTAAGTTATAACACAAATTAGCCTCGCAGTGATGGTAGGGTAAAATATATCCAATCAATTATTAGATAATTTGAAAGTGTTAATTTAATCTTGCAAGGGTATCAAAAGCATAATTAATTTGCGGAAAGCTTCAAAATATTTTTTAAATTGTAGATTCATTATATTATTATATCTACCAATAGAATTAAGGATGTTTGTTATGGCAATGATCAGACTATAAACGAGCCTCATTTTTTCCTAGTAGAGGATAAACTGATTATTCTATTAATGAAGGATTTAGTGAACAGTGTAACAAAAGAATAGTCTGGTGCTTAATTATAGATTATATGATATATCCTAAAGCAGTTGGCACACTGATCACAGGCGCTATGCTAACACTTCTGAGATATTTACATTTAATTAGAGGCACTCTCAAGGATAACAATTTAATTAGTAAATTTGTTATAACTGATATCTCTTGTAAGATAAGTTGTTGTAGAAAAGCGAATTGGTTGCGAAACTGCGTGAATATGACTTTTAGGGGCTGTTTTTAGTTTGTTTAGCTCTTAATAAAGTTTTCGAAATTTCTGCGCTATCAATTTTGTAATCGTAATTTACGAAGTGTTTTTGTCGCAGCCACTGAACGTACTTCCATCTGTCTAGAATTTTTAGCACCTTCAGGCAATTAGTATTATTGGATTAAAGTTTTCCGATTTTTCTTACTGTACTAGCCATTTTATGAAATGATGTACTTTCCCTGAAGCACATAGTATAATAAAGTTTGATTCAAATAATTGTGATAAATCATTACTCCACCCTAGGTTTTCATTGTTTTGAAAATATTAATATTGTTTGAAATCGAGGGAGCATTTTCGGGAAGCGTGACATAATTGTTGTCAAAAATGGAGACAAAACTTAACGGAGAAAAAATGTATTGTTTCCAATACATTTTCCGTTACGCGCAAGAATTTTCAAGCTTCAATCCAAAAAACATTTTTAGTCGCTATATTTTTTTTTACTTAGGTAAATGGTCTCTCACACTTTGAACATGAATAAATATAAGACTATTTATAATCAGTCTCTTGTTTATAGTTTGAGAAAATATGAGAATGAGACTCTTCAAATTATATTAATTGAACCTTATTACACTTGTTTGTTGAAAATGTTCCCTTTCTTTAACATAGAATTAATATTTTAAAACAATTAGAACAAGAGTTAAGTAATAATTACATAAATTATATCCATTAAATTTTATTAATACACTTGCTGCCTTCAGTTGCTTGCCTAGGTCCTAAAATGAATACAAATTTTAGAAAGATGGTGTAATTATCGATTATTACACAACCCACTAGGATTTCATTAACTGTCCAGACATTTCAGGAAATGTCTAGTCACACTAAGTGGCTATTACATATGGGGCATTATTTATCAAGTATACACACTTAAAATATTGTAGTTGTTCAATGTGAGTCAAACTTGGGTTGTACCATTGGATAGTAGTTTATGGGGAATAATTTTTGTCATTTGGATACATATTTACCGGGGGGTTGGGGAATTTTGGGTATTTTGTGGATATCGTCTATTTCAGCGATTTCACATCCTGTAAAAAAATTATGTTGGAAACTTCAAATAAATGCATTAGAAGCTTATTTCCGAAACGTAGGGTAACGCTGAATTACATGATGTATTGGAATTTTACAATATCTCATAGAGTTTGCACTACGGAAAATCTACGAATTACAACACTCAAAATACGTGTATTGTAGTTTCGCCATTCCAATATCTTGTTTGCAATTTTACGTTGCGCTTGTATTGTAGAATTGTTGCAGAATTTCAAACATTTTCTGAAGTGCATGTTTCTAATAGTGATTTGAAAAAGTTCGTTTAGTGCAGTTTCGATAGTATTTTTCACGCACTTTCCTCTGATCATAGGCATTTTTCGAACAAAAATATTGGGTCTTCAAAAACAAAAGTAAAAAACAAGTTTGACATTCTTGGAAGAAGGGCATACCTTTTTCATGTTTTTAATCACAAAAGAAAGTTTATGTTATTCTCTTTAAAAGCTTTGAGGTTAAAAATGAGATTTTCAACTCTTCTAAAGCTTATAGAAAAGTTTTGTCTAGTTTGTCTAGTTTTTATAGGATTTTTACACTGTTTCCAAATTGCTAAATGTTCAGACAAATGCGAGCGCCTCTAATACAAATCTGGCTGCAGACCAGAGTCGGGAAAGAGGCTCGAAATATTCATCGTGGATCCCGATTCCTAAATTACAATTCTCAGTCCTGAATTTCTGAGCACGATCCAAGATTGTTGAGATTCACTTTTAAATTTCGCGTCTTCAAAACTTGTTCCTTAATCCGCATTTTTCTCCGTGCAGGATTGAGTACATCAGATATTTACTTGAGGCTTATTGAGAGTTGAGGTATTTGGGGTAACTGGGTTACTTAGGGTTAGTTTGAAGGATTAGTGTCTGCCGATCTTCTCAATATGTAAATGTCCAAAAAGGATATACACGTGAATGATAATATAATAATAAATATAGAAGTACACTTTTCAGAAATTTGTTCCAGGCTAGAAAGATAGCTGGGATTTTTACCTTTAAGATCCTTGATATTAAATGGTAAAATTTAATTTATATTGTTCAAAATAATCGTTTAGAATATCGGCGCTCGTCCCCGACCGTCATTGGGTATACCGAATTAATCAAAGCTTATTTTCGTAAAAACGAAATATAATTTATTTTTAATTTTTAAATGATCAAAGGAAAAAGCCCAAACTTTTCTTTCTAGCCCAGAAAAAGTTTTGAAACACGTGGACAATTTTCAAAACCGATGAAATTTGAACCTTCAAATTCTTGAGTCATTTACTCGGAATTGGTTATTTTTTTCTAATCAAACTCATTTTCTACCAATTGAGCAACTCAGCATCTCGGAAGTAAGTTTTTTATTCTTACTTCAAAATGAAAATTGCACTTTTTATCATGATCCGCAACCGAGTCTGTTCCAATTTTAGGTTTCTGTCGCTTTTAGGTTGTAAAGTTCCACATTTTGTTTTTTTGGAACTGAATGATATTTGTTAATCATACTGTTTTGGTTTCAATTCAGAAACACTTCAGCTCAGGAACAAACTTATCATGGTTTAACTTTAAATGGTGATTTCGATGTTACAGAAAATTATTTCGCTCTCTTAAGAAATTTCTATTTTGTTGGTTATCTAATTCTGTAAGGGAACTCCTCAACTGTAAAATCAATTCATTATTAAATTGATATTTTATTATATTATTATAAATAATCAATGCGGCATGTTTTATCACAGTACAGACAATTTAAAAAAAATTCATGATGCACCCTACTAAGTGTATAGATAAGGTAAGCGTAGTTCGTTCGGTTCTGACCTCATTATACTTCCGAGGATCAAGGAATATATTTATGGTAAGGATAAGTAAGGGATTTGTAGGGAGAGGATAGATTTGAGGGCAATGGAGAAATCACGTGTTGCTTATTCAAACAACATGTTTATTTCAAAACACCGCTCCGACCTGGGTTCCTGATCAATTTATCTAGCAATCACCCCAGATCGAAAGCGTCACAAAGTCATCGCACCTTACGGTTTACATATAAACACTCAAACTGAATAATAAGCCCATAGGAAGATCGCTACTCCTAACCCCAGCCACATTCACTAAAAAATTGTAACCAGACAGTTGCATTTTCAGTCAAAAAGGTGAAATTTCTACAGAAAGAAATTAATTTCTGAAACAAAAGATGAATGTTTGATAAAATATTTAAATTTCGACCCAAAAAAATCGTTAGTCTGATACCAGGTTTTTTCCCCATTGGATTATCAATTAAATTTAAGTGCTAATCCGATGGAAAAAAGAATCTGTTTCTTTTCTTCGGATTTTCCGTTCAGATAATGCTTTGCCGTTTCAAACGATTCGCGCCAGTCACACAGGTGCCTTGCCGCTCCACGCGTGGCGCTACGAGCGCGCCAGGGAAACGGGGTCCCGTGGACCAGTTCAGTCGCTGCGCTTAAAAGTTCAGTTGATACTCCGCCGTGACCTGGCGAGGCTCTCGCTGCGGACAGGAGCCTCGGGGCTCTCGCGATCGCGTGGGTAGGGTTCCCAGGCATTCGAGTGCAAATCTCCAGCATTGCCTCCATGAAGACGAAGAAGTTCTCCGGGATTTCGACCATGGACAATCAGGACTCCAGGACGACCGTAAGTGTCCAAATAAACCACGGTATTCTACAATAATGGGATAAACGCGTTCCGCTTTGGCTCATTTAGTTTCGCACCGGCCTCTCTTACCCGAGAGGGGCCAGTACGGTTTTTTTTATTCCTATTTCTTGCTTCCCTACGTGTTTCGAGAATCATCAGAGCCTTCGGGCTCTTGCCTCCAGAACCCCTTTAGGGTTTACCGGTAACCGCTGATCCAGTGAGAACCCCGATGACTAAGATCGGTGGTTGTACGACCACCCCCGGTCGAACGCGTACGCCGCAACCTCTTCGGGAAGGAGGCCGAGGGCAAGTTTACCTATTAATCTCCTGCGAACGAGTTCCGGATTCGAGTAAGGAATACGAACCGTTGATGATTACTCGGATTTACCACTGGTTGTGGACCTTTGTTTAGTTTTTATCTATACCATATGTTATCCCTTACGTATTCTCTACAATTATAAATATTTCTATTAAATCAAAAGTGGTTGTTGCCTAACCGCCCCCCCCCCTCACCTCTCACGTACTCCTTCTAGCGGTAGTTTATACTTGATTTCGCAACAATTCTTTTTGAAATAATTTAAACTGTCAAGAATTATTTTCTCGTTGTGGTGTATCAAGTCTAGTAAGGAAGAAATTTTCAATGATAATGTTAAATTTGCAAGCCAAAAAGACGATTTTTCAACAAAGAAGTTTGATTTTCAACAAAATAATTCAAGTTTGAATCGAATAATACAATTTTTAATCAACAAAGATGAATTCTCAACCTAAAATTTGATACTAGATTTTTCAACAGAAGATCTTTTAACCAAAAATAGTTAAGATTTTCTTATTGGGTTCTATTAATTTTGGAAAAGATTGGAATAGGGTAAAGACTATGAAGCTGCTACTAATAAATGTAAGTGAATTAATATGATTGTAATTCATGAGTAAAGCCATCAGGTCCCGCAGACTTCGGGAAAAAAGTATGGGAAGATGTGTTATATTCTGACGAAGATACCAGTCTTCTGCAGAATAGTGATATAAATGAAGAGGTGCCTCAATTTTTTAACATTCACGAACACCAATTTTCACAAATTTCTGTAAACTCACCAACATTTCAATAGATTCCGGAAAACTTCCATAAGTTTCAAATCACTTTCCCCACATTCCCCCACATTTGTGCACAGACCTTCAAAAATTTTGGGTCAAAGCATCGACAACTGTGATTTGGTGATCGTGAATTCCCTTTTGTTAAAACTCCTTTGGCTCTAACGAACATATTTTCATCACGTATCTCATCCTTCGCACTCAATTTTATCCAAAATCTAAACCTCCAAAAATTAAATTTGTTTACTTTCAATGTTATTTTTTACAATTTAAACTAAAAAATATGCATCCTAGCGTAAAGTGAGTAAACCTATACATATAATTTAAGCGAAAAATTTTGTTGTATAAAATCTTATTGTGGCTTGTGTGACAAATCTGTAGCTCAGTTTTGGATGAGCAGCCTTTGTCAATTTATTTTTCTCGTAGTTTGCGTCTTTTGTCAAAAAATTACATTTTTCAAGTTTTAATGTTGTTTTTTTACTAATAAAACAAAAACCACGCATCCTCTCAAATAACAATTTGAAACTAATTTGTAGTTCTTCTTTGGATGGACAACATTTGTCTCGCTATTTTTTTCGTAGCTTGTGTCGTTTGTCCAAGAATTTTATTTTTCAATTTTTAATGTTGTTTTTCACAAATAAAACAAAAATTGCGCGTTCTATCAACAAGTGATTACTGAGAGTTTTGTAGATCTTTTTTGAGTGCACAATTTTTGTCGATTCATCTTTTTTCGTATCTTGTATAGTTTTACCGCGAAATGGAATGTTTTATTTTTCATTATATTTTTATGCGATCAAAATTTGAATTTTCGATTTTTTAAGAAAATCCAAAAAGTTGTTACGACAATCTTATAGGGTGCTCAAGGAGTAATGTTTTCTACTCTTGACTTGCTTTCTCTCATATCGTGCGTTGTTTGACTTACAATTTTAATTCTTTTCTTTTCAATTTTGTAAATGTTATAACTCTGCCAATTTGCATTTTATAATAAAAATAGTGAGGCTAAATTGTCTGACTATTTGAATACGAGAAACAACCGTACTAAGAATTTTCAAATTCTAAAAAACTTGGTCTCAACCATTTTTCAAATTGTCTAACTTTTTGAATTTGTATCCAAAATGGCTGGCTAACGAACTTGAACTCCATTTTAGGATAATTTCAGAGTATGCCAAAGCTCAATCCAATGTATAATTTCTGTCGAAAGTTATTGCCCTAGCAAACTAATAATCTACAGACAGATCTGCAGACAGGCACATCTGTAAAAACCTGTTTTTCGGGTTCAGGGGATCTCGAAATGTTAGAATTTGACAAAAACGGGTGGGGGGGGGGGGAATTTTACACAAACGTAATACCTTTTCTGATGAGAACGTAAAAATTGAATCGGTTGCAAGTTTGTAGGGCGCACGACTGTTGGTTCTCGCGCTACGCGCACGGTCATTGTATTTCGCCCACATCTGTTCACAGAAACTTTAAAATTAGAGGTCAAAGCATCGACAACTGTAATTTTGTGGTTGTGAAGTCTCTTTTTTCGAAGCTTCTCCGGCCTCAACGAACACATTCCCATCACGTATCTCATGCTTCGCACTCGATTTTTTTTCACAATGTGAACTTTTCTGAATTATGTTCTACACTTTTATATCCAATGTATATTATATTTATTTCTGTACCTCAGCCTGGGGTTGCTTATTCAGATATTGCAATCTAAAGTACAAATTTGATTTATCATGATTATTTTAATATTTGTTTCTTATTTTGCATTGAATTTTATTCTCAACTACCCTGAAAAATGTATCATTTCAATGAATGTGTATTATTACACTACAAACATGCATTGGTTACGTATTTTCATTGTCGGGTTTGTATAATTGAAAAAAGTGCGCATCCTATAAGATAAAAACAATTTTGTTATTGAACATTTTATTGTATTTGTGTCGTTTTTCAATAAATTTAATTTGTGTATTTTCAATGTTATTTTTAACTATATAAACTGAAAAGACGCATCCTAGCGTAAACTGGTCTTGAGATAATTTGTAGATATAATGCAGGCGAAAAATTTTTTTAAATAAAATGTTATTCTAGCTTGTGTCGTTTTTCCAAAAACGTAATTTTTTATATTTGATATATTTTTATAACAAGATTTTGTAACAAATTTGTGTTTTTTGTTTGGTTGTACAACATCTGTCTTTTCATTTTTGTTGCCCCTTATGAAGTTTTTCCGAAAAAATTACTTTTTTTTATTTTTAATGTTATTTTTTACGATAGAAACAAAAACTACGCGTCCTACCAAAAAATTATTTATAACAAATTTGTAGCTCTCTTTTGAGTTTTCTGAACCCAGAAAACAGTTTTTCGCGAATGCGTCTGTCTGTATGTATGTATGTATGTATGTATGTATGTATGTATGTATGTATGTGGGTGTGCGTATATGTAGATTTTTATTTTGTTAGCACGATAACTTTCGAAAGAATTAACCGATTGGATTGGGCTTTGGTGTACTCTCCAAGTGTCCTAGAATGAAACTGAAGTTCGTTAGCCAGCCATTTTGGATACAAATTCAAAAAGTGAGCGTTTCTTCAAAATTTTGGTCACCACTTTTTTCAAATTCAAAAATGCTATTTGTGGATATTCGAAGCACTCAAAAACACAAACAATTTATCTTAATAATTTTTTTTGATGAAACAAAAATTACTGTAGTTATAGCATGTGCAATATTCTAAAAAACAAAAGAGAATGAACATTTTAAGCCAAACAACGCACGTGTTGGATCAGGGTTTTCGTGGACGCCCACCGGTTGCTTCGTCGTCCGCCTCTCCTTCTCGTTCACCCCACTCCTGCTCACACTCTCGGCAGGTTCGCTATCTTCCGTGGGAGAGTCACGACGATTCAGTTATGGATGGGTAACGCTCAGTGAGAATCGATTCTTCGATTCCTCGATTCCGCCGGATGCGTCGATTCCGAGGAATCGAAGAATCGAAGGTAGAAATCGATTCTTCGATTCCAATTCTTCGATTCCTATTCTAGTATTTCCCCACTCCCCCCTTCTCAAAAAGCCCGCGTAAATTGAAAATTTCAAAGGTTTTTTGGAGAGGTTTGTTGTAAAAATTAAAACCTATGCAACAAATATAAATTTCAATTCATGTTTTGATGTTTTTAAAAGAAAATTGATAAACTTTCATTAATTAGGTTTTTTCCTTTAGGAAAACGAAAATTTATTTTCTCTTAACTCTGTGATCGGAATCGATGACGATTCCGACGAAGAGTCGATTCCTGGAATCGATTCCCTAAAACCAAGAATCGATTCCGAAGAATCGACGCCAAGAATCGATTCTTCGAAGGAATCGGAATCGACTTGGCCATCCCTAGATTCAGTATGCTTGTAACCTTCTAACCGAAAACAGTATAATAAAGACAAGTGACAAGTGAACTCCGCCTCAATTCATTATGCCGAACTTCAACACAACATTGGTCCAATCGAGTCGGATATTTCACGCGGAGGCCATACACCTGCAACACCGGCTTGCCGCATCCTCCCAGCCGACTCCTCGTGCTTCCAACGACGTCTATCCAAAGCCTGAAGCCAGGAGCCCACGCAGCAGATGCCCTCATCGTTGCGTTTCCAATCATCCATCTACGAGCCTGCCCGAAAGTTGCCATGGAATCAACTACTGGGCAACCGTGTGAGTAGGCTAACAATCGAAATATAATTGAAGGAAAAAACATTCTTAAGTCTGGTGTGATTTTAATGTGCGGAACTATACCATAAAACCCTCAGAAAGGTTAACCCTCAAACGGCACACTAGTGCGAATTCGCACCAGCAAAAATTTCAAAGCGCTGATATTTTTTCTAAAACTATTTTCAAGGTCTCTCACCGCTACGTTAAATATGTCCATACACCCACAAATACATGACGCGTAAACAGATAGTCATCCGCCTGCGAGCAGCCGAGTGAGACAATATAAAAGTTTCAAGTGGTGCAAATTCGCACTAGTGTGCCGTTAGAAGGTGCCAAGTCGAGTTTTATGAAAAATTGTAAAACGTTGTTTCTGTGCCTGAAACAAGATCTTTCATAAAAAGGTAAGTTAATTTGTTCATAAATATGTCTATGAACAAAAAGAAAGATTATAAACAATAATAAATAACATTTCATGAATCAGTGAAAATATTGCACGAAAAGCACAAAGTTTACAATTACTCGCTATTGTTAGACTTTAAATTGATATGATGATATTTTTTCAACCATTTTTGTTATATTAAGAATGGCGGAGTAAGGACGTCGTTACAGTTTGGGAAGTTCTAGGACTGTTCTGCAGGCACTAGCAGAAGAGTCTGAAGACGATGTGCGTCGATCACAGAGCTTCTGTCTGCGTTGACTGCATTGGTCTTAATGAATAATGTTCAATGATGATTGTCATAAGAGTAATAGTTTCACAATATAATAATGTTAATTTTTTCTAAAAATAGGTAGTAAAACTTTTTCTTTTCTCTAAATATTCTATGTACTTTTACTCTTTCCTAACAAACCCTCACGTCGCACATCACCGCCCTGACACAATTCACTGATCAATGTTTTTACCAATCAGTCACATGGAGAGCTTCCCAAAGTTATAATAAAATGAATTCTTTCAAACTTTGACACAAAAACACTATTTATACAATAATATGTTTGTATACTACAAAAATAACAATGTGTGCTGTCCTGCACTCGTGATATACTTCATACAAAAATACCGAAAATCTGACACATCTGGAAAAATACTTAATCTAATTTTATCGGATTGGCATATTTTTTTCATGAAAGAACATCTATTTAAATAAAGAATCGCGTTAGTTACATTTCAATACCTTTAATTTTGAAAAAATTATGTTTTTTTGTTGAAAATGTCTATTTTTCAAGAAAGCCTTTTTTTAATAACAATTTTGTGATGAGTTGATATAATTTTCGATAAATTCAAGTTGCCCCAACGGATTGGGCGAGAAATTTTACCCCAAAATCATATATTTATACGCAGATTTTGGAAATTATTTTCATATTAAAATGTTCAGCTGAAATCAGAAAATCCCAATTCGCACTAGTGTGCCGTTTACGTATGCTGGGTTGAAGTGTGCCGTTTGAGGGTTAATAATTGATAGTGGCATAACGGTTACATTTTCGTTAAACAATAATATATTGGTATATTAATGTGTGTATTGGTATATATATATTATACATGTCTTATTATATGTATGTGTATTGATATATATGTGAACGCTATGTTTTTTCTGGTTTTCGTGATATTTTACGTGTATTTAATATGTCATCCACGGCCATATTGGTTAGTTCACGTAGGGGACGACAGTGTCGTATAGCATGTTTAAATCCCCAATTCTGTGTCAAAGCTACGCCCTCTGTCTCTAGGAGATACGGCCCCTGGCTCTAGTGTGCGGTGTCCAAAGCTACGCCCTCTGTCTCTAGGAGATACGGCCAATGGCTCTATTGTGTGGTGTCCAAAGCTACGCCCTCTGTCTCTAGGAGATATGGCCCCTGGCTCTATTGTGCGTTGTCCAAAGCTACGACCTCTGTCTCTAGGAGATACGGCCAATGGCTCTATTGCGTGGTGTCCAAAGCTACGCCCACTGTCTCTAGGAGATATGGCCCCTGGCTCTATTGTGTGGTGTCCAAAGCTGCGCCCTCTGTCTTCAGGAGATACGGCCCCTGGCTCTAGTGAACCGTGTCTGAAGCTACGCCCTCTGTCTTCTCTCTAGCGCAACGCTTCAGGAGATATGACCCCTGGCTTAGTACGGCGTCTCGCACTTCCCCTTCTCCCTTTGGTTTTACAGATACAAGCCGACTCAGGACACAGCGCGTACTATCCATCGTGCTGCGCCAAGCAGCCCGGAGGATCCTCGACCGGTCCCGTGAGGAATGGACTTATGGCCCGGCGCTGAGCAGCCCCGAAGTGTTGGACGAGTACTGGAGGGACTTCTCAAGTAACCACATGAAGCTGATTCACTACCCGGAGACACAGGACAACGATTACCTCATCAACCGCGGCCAGGGGTCGACTGTACGATGTGCAGGTTCGCCGCGTGACCAGTCCTGCCTCCATCGGAGCTTCAGCTTCAGTCTCCAGCGCCAGGGGTTTAGCCAGATTGCCAAGGATTGAGTTTCCTCTGTTCAGTGCACGACGACAAGACTGGGAGTCCTGCCGAGACCTCTTCAGCGCACTTGTGCACGATGAGCGGACTTTGAACGACGTCGAGAAGCTATTCTTCCTCAAGTCGTGCGTCAAGGGGGAAGCGCAGGAAGCGCTGAACTGCATCCCGAACACCGGACCGAACTACGCAACAGCTTGGTCCGCTCTGGAGTCTCGTTACGATCAGCGACGGGTCCTAGTACACGAACATCTCAAGGCTATCTTCAACATGGAAGCTCTGAAGGAAGAGTCAGCGGCTGGGGCCCATGCGGTTCCTAGACGACCTGGAACGGCATCGCAGACAACTCGCATCCCTCGGCCGTCCAGTCGCTCAATGGGACGATTGGTTCGTCACAGCAGCGAGCCTCAACATGGACGCCAAAACAAGACGCGGTTGGGAGGAGGAGATTAGCCGAGCTGAGAGGACCACAGCATCGGCCGCCAGGGGCTTCCTAACGTACGACCAGCTCACCACCTACCTCCAATAGTGCTGTCTGATGTTGCAGTCAATCACCACAGGCCGCGCCTTCAGAGTTCTGGATCTCACTCGAGGCCAGGCCAGCTCCCATGCCCTCGGGAGCTCCGTGACGACCGCCGCTGCAACCGTTCCTGCCCCGCTGGCACAGGGGCGCACTACTTTGGCCGCAGCGATCATTCAGAAAACTCGACAGTTCAGAGCGCAAGAACCTAGTCATCAGCTTCAATTGCCTGCGGGAAGATCACAGCACACGGAACTGCGCATCGTCGTCATCGTGCGGAGCGTGTGGAGGGCAGCACCATACGCTAATCCACGAGGGAAGGCGCGCTGGAACAGGCCCCTTCGGCGCCATCCCTGCGAAGCTGCCCCGACACCACATAACAACCGCCGAATCCACGGCCCCCTTCACTGACGACAGTTCGTTGCCGCAATGGTCCGAATGTGGCGAAAATACGCAGCCATCAGCATGACTAGCTGTCCCGCTCACGGCCCTTGTCACCCGCTGGAGAACTCGCCGAATCGCCTACTGCGATGACGTCAGAATGATGTTCCGATAAACCCGGGTCCGACCCCAGGACATCCCCCTACAGCGGATCCTGAGGAGCCCGAGCCCCGATATTCCAGCAACTCACTACGTCCTCCTCACGGTTACCTATGGAAAGGCAGCATTTCGGACCCTGAAGCAGATCTGCCAAGATGAGGGCGCCAATCTTTCTGAGGCTGTCGACGCAGTCCACAGGGTCTGTACGTCGACGATTTCCTCAGCGGCGCAGACGACCTCGACTCCGCACGACATCGCCGTGACGAACTCGTCACGCTACTCGAAGCCAGCGGCTTCAACCTTGAGCAGTGGGTGCCGAATAGCCCCGAACCATTCGAGGACATCGCCCCAGAGGACAGATTTCGACCGACATGGCTCCCAGTATCGACCAACGGACCGGTAAATGAACTGGGGGTCGCCTGGGATCCGGTGCAGGACTGCTTCTGGTTTGCCCCTTCGCCCGCACCTAGCAACCACCAGTTCACCAAAAGGACGATCCTCGACGAGTTGGCTCTCATCTCGAATCATCCGGGTGGCTCACTCTGGACACAGTGGTCGCCAAGATGCTGATCTTGACCTGTGGCGAGCCAAACTGGACTGGGACACGCGGGTGTCCGAGCCCTGGGCCCGCAAATGGCTCGCGTTCCAGGAAACGATGAAGCAAGGGGACAAGATGATGATCTTGTCTCACGCCTTCGCGGATGCGGCTCTTCGAGCAACAGCCGCAGCACTGTACTCCAGAACCAACGACCACGACAAAATAAACGCTACGACCTGTACAAGGAATAATGATCTGCGTCAAAATGAGCCAGAAGACACACTTCGGACCCGAACTCACTCAACTCCAGCGGGGTCACCCAATCCGCACTGACAGCTCGCTGAGAGGCCTAGCGCCCTATGTCGACGACGCCGACTTCTTGCGAGTCGGCGGCAGGCTTGACAACTCGACACTCCCTCCCGATGAGAAGCACCCGATCATCCTGGACAAACGCAGCCACCGTGCTGGGCTCATCATCGACTTGTCTCACCTCCGAAGCCTAGACACCGGCTTTCGCGCGACATACATACCTCCACGCGATCCGACGCGCCTGGATAGTCGACGGAACAGCATAGGTCAGAAAGCACCGTACACGTGTAGCTCGCGGGAGACCTCACGACGCAGAGCTTCCTCGGGGCACTCGACCGCCTCACCAGCCGAGGCGAACAAGCTCAACAGATGTGGAACGACAACGGCACAACGTTCCACGGAGCAAACACCGAACTTCGTCGCCTGTTGCGCGCCGCAGAGATAGATTGTCGCCTCGTCGAAGAAGCCTTGAACAGCAGAGCATCACCTGGAATTCCATCCCTCCCTCGGCTCCCACGTTGGCGGCCTTTCAGAAGTGGGCATTAGGTCTGTGGAATCTCATCTGCGACGAGTCGCCGGGCCCTGCATGCAGACGACATCGAGGCCACTCAATTCTATGCCGCGGTTCTCCATGGCCGATACACCTTTGGATCACGCAACACACTGGACTTTGGTCAAAGGCCTCCGCGACCACTTCTGGGGGCACTGGAGCCGCAAGTACTTAAACGACCCTCCTCTTGGCAAGCCCAGCGAAACCTGGCTACCCGGGAGAATAGCTGCTGTTCACCCCTGGCCGGACGGCCTTGTCCGTCTTGCCACGGTATGTGCGGCAGATACTGTCGTTGAGGGCTCAGGACCCGGACAACGGAACCGTCGACCTTCAGGACCGAGACCGAGAGCCCGCTGACCAGCATCTGGAGAATAGACCGCTCACGGCGGGCGGTAATCAATCTCCCGAAGCACCTCGACACGGCGGGCGGCACCGACATCAGCGGCGGGGATAAGCAGATCTGCCACTGTCTGCTTCCGGCGGGCGGACTTTATTTGATTTCGTTCGAGGAACGAAGCGGGCGGGATGTTGGATCGGGGTTTTCGTGGACGCCCACCGGTTGCTTCGTCGTCCGCCTCTCCTTCTCGTTCATCACCACTCCTGCTCACACTCTCGGCAGGTTCGCTATCTTCCGTGGGAGAGTCACGACGATTCAGTACGCTTGTAGCCTTCTAACCGAAAACAGTATAATAAAGACAAGTGACAAGTGAACTCAGCCTCAATTCATTATGCCGATCTTCAACCCAACAGCACGATATGAAAAATATCAAGAGCAGAAAAATGTTTCCTTCTGAACATCCTACAATATTATTACAAGACTTTTTTTAATTTTCTTGAAATATCGAAAATTCAAATTTTTATAGCACGAAAAAATAATAACAAATAAAAAAAATCATTTTTCGGTCAAAATATACTAGATACAATGCGTGCTTTTTGTTTCATTTGTAAAAAAACTGATTTAAGAATAAAATAAATTAAATTTTTGGACAAATGAGACAAACCAGGAAAAAAATTAATAGACATAAGTTGTTCACTCACAAAAGAGCTACACATTTTTTGTAAATCAATTTTTGATAAGATGCGTAATTTTTGTTTCAATCGTGAGAAATAATATTAACAATAAAAAAAATCTGCCCGCTTCGCGGGCACATTCTCATCGCGCGCTTCGCGCGCGGCTCGCTTCGCTCGCAAGTTTGAGCGCGCCTAGGGCGCGCGACTATGTATTCACTTCGCGCTTTACGCTCGATTCCTCTAGATCTTTGAACTTCGTGTTCGACTTCGATGAAAAGAAAAAGTTTATTCCTGAATATTAGAAAATTATCAAAACCTCTACATATGAAGTGATTGTTAAATTTGTTTTCATTTTAGACTGAAAAGGAAATTTATTTACTCAAGGTTCTATCGACCTTAAGGAACACATTCTCATCCAGATACTCGCGCTTCGCGCTCGATATTTGATTTCAAATTCATTTGAACCTTGCGTTCCACGCTCGGTTCTGTGCACCGTATAATAGAAACAAAAAAGTTTGAGCGCACTTACGGCGCGCGATTTGGGCGTCGCGCTTCGCGATTTGTATTTGATTTCAAATCAAGAATAATTATATAAATTAAGCGACAAATTTCATTAGTTAAAATGTTATTTTAGATTTTCCGTTTTTCAAAAAAGTTATTTTTTTCATTTTGAATATATTCTTACAACGAAAATGGATTTTTCCAAAGTTTTCCAAAAATTTGATTTCTTTTGCTGTCAATGTTATTTTCACGAATAAAATAAAAACTACGCGTCCTATCGAAACATGATGGATAACAAATTTGTACCTCTTCTCTGAATGAACAAATGTTGTCTTGGTCATGTTTTTCGTAGCTTGTGTTATTCGTCTAAAATTTTTTTATTTTTTATTTTCAATGCTGTTTTTTATGAATAAAACAAAAACTACGCGTCATATCAAAAAGTGAATAATAACAAATTTGTAGACCTTTTTTGGGTGCATAATTTTGGCCCAGTCATCTTTTGTCGTATCTTGCAGGGTTTCACAGCAAAATGGAATTTTTGATTTCTCATTATTTTGTTGTGCGATCAGAATTTAAATTTTTTATTTTTTGAAAAATTCAAAAAGTTATTATGAAAATATTGCAAGGTGTTCAAAAATCAACGTTTTTCTTCTCTTGACTTTTTTTCATAACGTGCGTTTTTCGGCTTAAAATGTTCATTTTCGTTTGTTTTTTGGAATTTTGAAAATGCTATAACTCTGGTAATTTTTTTTTTATCTGAAAAGGTCATTATGATATTTTTTTCCTCTTTCTGCTTACTACTAACAACCGTCCATAGAATTTCCAAATCTTCAAAAAAAGTGTTCTCAAAAATTTTCAAAATGTGCTCACTTTTTGAATTTTCATCCGAAATAGCTGGTTAACGAACTTGTTCTTTCTTTTAAGGCCCTAAAAAAGTGTGCCAAAGCACAACCCAATCGGATTATTTTTTCGAAAGTTATCGTGCCTACAGACAGACAGACAGACAGACTGACAGACACCTTGGTAAAAACCTTTTTTTCTGGCTCAGGGGGTCTCAAAACGTGGAGATTTGATGAAAACCGACCAAGTCAAATTTTACATAAAACCAATACCTTCTCATTAGAATGAGAATGTAAAAATTGTGGAAAAACGATGCAAGGTAAATACAAAAGAAGATGAATAGAAAAAAGTTGTTCAACCAAGAAAGATCATCAAATTTGTAATAAACTTTTGTTATAAATATACATTTAAAATAAATGAATTATCTTTTTGGAAAAACAATACACGCTACAATAACATTTTATGTAACAAAATTTTTCGCCTAAATTACACGTACAGATTTTCTTATAACCACTTTACGCTAGGATGCATATTTTTGGTTCAAATCATAAAAAATAAATAAATTACAATTTATGGAAAAACGACACACGTTACAATGAAATGCGTGATAAAAAAATTGTTTTTTTTTCTTATAGGACTCGCACTTTTTTTTAATTATAAAAACAAGGCAAGAAAAATACGCCCATTTTTAATATCAATGCATATTATGAATTGTAATGATATAAATTTATTGAAATGATACATTTTTCAGGGTAGCTAAGAATAAAATTTAATGCAAAATATGAAACAAATGTCAACTAGTTGATGATAAGTACAGTTCGTATTTTATTTTGCAATATCTGAAGAAGCAATACATTTGATATTATTATTATGTTGAGCATATAATGTACAAAATTTCGCATTTTGGAGAAAATCGATTGCGAAACACGAGGTACGAAAGGTATTTATGAAAATTCAACATATATAAGAAGGTATCTTAGAAAATATTGTTGACAACAAATTTATTTAATTCGTATCCAAGATAAACGTTCTTGTCATTGACAGTAGTCAAAATCGTGATGAAAGTATAGAAGTGCACAAGTTCAGGCCAAACACTTCGACTACAAACTCATCTGTTTTTGTAAGAATAAAATTTTGAATTTGCACTTTACTTTACGTATAACATATATAACCTATATTTTGCTTAGAATAAACGTCATATTGAATAATTGTCTTTTCATTACTCATTATTATAGGTTTTGACCATGTCAATAGGAAGGACTGATGTTACGATTAAAGGTACTATTTGAGTAATCGGATAACAAATAATACCAATGTCTTAAAATGTACGAAAAAAAGTTCTAAAAGTTGGCCTTGATTCAGTAAACTACATGTGCACTTCGAGGAAAGTGCATAATTATCGCAATTTACATTATCAAGATGAGACATAGAAATAGAACAAGTTAAAAGTAAATATTGGAAACAAGCATACATTTTTAAAAATAAAACTTATTCGAATGCTTTGAAACTAAGAGTTCCCGAGATATTAGTTTGTTCATTAAGGTTAGCGTTTTTTCGGAGAAGCCCGAGTTTTAACGAATCTTCACTGTAATAAAGAATATTCCAATCTGATTTTTCTTCTTGGTTAATTACAGTGAAAAGTTGAAAGCATTGGGACATATTTTTATGAAATTCAAAATTGAAACGAATTCAACTTAATTTCTCTTTATTAACGAATTGTTAAAAAACATTTTTTTCATTTCTTCAGTTGTATGAAAAATCTGAAAAATGTGGGTTATAACTGTTGATGAAAGAGCATGACAATAAAATTTTTCTTCTGTCTTCCTAATGCAGAAGATTTTCTTCAACAAATTGTGTTTCAAAAAAAAATTTTAATTGTCAATACTGCCTAACTGTATCAAATTATGATAGAACGTTTTTCTAGTTCGATAATAATGTATAGGACATGAGAGTTTAAAATAACACCTCCTTTTGAGCCCAAAATTTTATTTGATTGTCATAAACAGGTTATTTAAGAAAATACTCCAGTGTATCAGTTTTTTGTATTAGAGAATTTCTTGCACAAAAATCATTATAGTTTATTACCGGAATGGTATTCTGAAACGGAAAATTGTCTCAGATAGAAAATATTCCAACCTATAACAGACTTAGCAGTTTTTGAAAAACAATTAGGGCCCTTCTCATATAGAGGGCCACATTTCATGTGCCTATTAATCTTTAAAATTATAACAGATACTTAGATTCAACACATTTAGTCTACATTTTTTCATACAGAATTAAATGTTATGAGACAAGTATATCTTCGATATAATTTAAATTTAGTGTATTTGATTTATTAGCCTATTTGAATTTTATAAAGCCCGCTTACTTGGAAAAACTTAGATAAGAACTTAAGTTATGGGAGACGATCTCTAATTTATGAAATATATTCCATTATATGGGACAAAATTAATGTTAAGTAAAACAGAGTGTATTGGTTTTGTAGAAGTAAAAATAAGTGCATGAATCCAGATAAGAAATTGCGAGAATTTTAGGTAATTTGCAAGTAGATAAACACACCTGTACTTCACGGAAAAATGCAACTATCGCAACTTGACAATTCAGCAGTATAAAATAAAAGGTAGAAATAGAAAAAATATAAATTATATATTTACGATATTATTCAACATTTTTAGTAATATAATATTTCGATTCTTACAGATTCACAAAAAAAAGTACAAGATACATATAAGTGAAAACAATTTTGAGTAAACTATAGTTTACTCAAAAATGTTTGTATTGAAGAGGTTCCGTAATTTTATTATTTTATCTGAAATTGGGGGTGACAGTGTCACTTTCAATAGAGCCTGAATGCTTACTGTTGACGCTTTTTGATTATTTTATAAAACGTTCCTTTCTATTTGTGCAAGAAAAATGTGCTTTTACTTTCTTTAATCAAATATCCACACGCTTAAATGAAAATTAAAGATTTCTTTATCTTATTCGTGAATGAAAAAGGATTGCAAGATGCTTTAGAAAATATGCAGGTCTGCAAGATATATATATTTTTTTGCATGTCTTCTGAGTGTCTTCTGAGGGCTTTTCGAACAAATTTTCTTCACCGAGTACACGAATCTGAGATCAAAAGTTATTCACGTTCTCAAGTTTTTGAAAAATGCAACATCCACAAAAATGGCACCTACATCGTCTGAGCTGAATTAATTCATTATTACACTTCCGAAAAATCGACAATGTTCCAAACTGGATTGGCGGAGCTGGAAAAGGGAAGGGGGGCTTGTCCGACTTGCAGGCGCTATTCGTCGGAAATTCTTGACGAATGGACACTGGGTAGTATAAAAGCAGGTGGAATGATACGATACTCAAACATTATTCTGCAGTCAATAGTACCCAACGAACAGAAGAAACCAGTAATAAGTATTTTTTTATATATGAAAATTTGTCCAATGCCTCAAGATTTTCGTCAGTGAGATCCAAAAAATTTTATTCGTATCGAAATAAGGAAATCACAAAAAGTTCTTCAAATGAAAGTTTAATATATATTTTTTTAAATATACATACAGTCGAACCTCGTTTATCGGGACACTCATTTATCGTGATCTTCACTTATCGGGATCCTGCAACCTCGTTTATCAGGACATCTTGTTCCCCTTCCAACCACCGCTCCTCATACATAAGCACTTGAAGTGGGGTAACGTGAGAGCGTGGTGGGAGTAGAGGGAATTTAAAATTCTTTTTGATCATTTGCGATCAAACCTGACATAACCCGTGAATAACAACACAGCAAGGTGTCATGGCAACCCGTCTCGAGGCTGGGGGTAGTAGTGGGAGCCCCTCCGAATCCCGATAAACGAGGTGTTTACATTTCGAGGGCGTCCCGATAAACGAGGTTTGACTGTACATGTATTTGTATACATATATATCTTCTGATACAATTTTCTTGAGAAAGAATGTCTTTAGTTCATATCAAAGTATAACGTTCTTGCAATTAACAGTTGCAAACCCGTGCTGAAAATATAGAGATGAGCGATATCAGGGTGAACGCGTCGACTATAAATTCATTTCTTTCTTATATTAAGAATAAAATTCTATATTTGCATGTTCCGTATTATGAATTTTGATGCTCTTTTTTGAAAAAAGTTTAAAATTATTTCAATGTAAGAAACACTGCATTCAGATAAATTTCATTTCAAAATAATATTAAGTTCGTTTAGAAGGAAAGTCATATTGATTAATTTTCCCTTCATTCCTTATTGTTGCAGATTATGACGGTGCCAATTTTCAAGAATTATGATGTTACTGTCAAAATCATAGGACACTTTGACTCTATCCAATCGAAAATGCCAGATAAATTGGCGTTAAGATCTTCTGATATCAATAACTGCAACTTGGAAAAATGCGGAAGTTCCTCCAATTCTGCATACGACGAGCAATTGTCCAATGCACCGCTCCGTAATAAAATGATATAATATTTTAAAATGTAAATAAAATAAAATATACAGATTGGCTTCAATTTTTTTGTCATATACTTGACTCAAGCATATCCTCTACACTAACTAAATTTTTTGTTTGTAATTATTCTGATTGAAAGAAATGGTTCTTAAACCACTATGCCTAATAGTGTGCTCAAAGATATCAATTCTTGTTTCGATCGAATATATTCACTTGGAACTCAAAAATACCTAAAAATTTTCAAGTGCTTTCAGAACTATCACAAACACGCACCCACGGCTAAAAATTGTTGGTCTTCATTTTGTCTTGGGTAAAGACTAATCCAGGACAATGTCAAGTTCGACTTATAATACGACAAATAATACACAAGCATGCAATAATTGAAATAATTCCAAATGTCTTTTGAATATGAGTAAGTTGTAGATAAGAAGTGGTCAACATTTATATTGCAGGAAATTTGAATGTAAATAATGCTGCACTTCAAGGAAAAATGTAAGTGGCGCAATTTCCCTGCAAACCTTCAGAAAATAAGATTTAGAAATCGAAAAGTGGGAATGCAACATGTTTTCATTTTTTCTCTATATTTTTAAAATGAACACCTAAATTCATATTCCTCGGTAAATTTCACAATAAATATGTAGTTTCAATTAATTAAATAAATTAATTGTATAGACTCAGGCTCACTGAAAATAATAATTGTGTCAGACTCGCCGAATTTCTGTGAGCCTGCCCTTTCTTTCCATTCTACTCCACGATACATTCAACGAAATTCGATGAACGTAGACAGTTTTAGAAAAAACTACCGATGCGGGCATACTCGAAAATTAACATACTGACAATAGTACAAATCAAAAGAGGTTAACATAATACGAATAAAGAGTTTTATTATTAGTAATTTTTTGAAAATAACATGCAGGCACTTTCACGTTCTATGCTTCAAGTGCTATTTTGGAATATTATTCCAGCATATGTTTATAAAGTTTAATTGAACAAGAAACTGGAATATACTTCAAACAAATGGAGAAGGTCGAATGTTGCCTTCCGGTATGATATTGTTTGCCACACGGGAAAACACAAAAATCTGTTTCATGAAAGCCGACTATAAGGGCTCTTTTTATATTGAGGTCCACGTTTGATATAATTATGTTAGAGATTATAACAGATACTTAGATTCAACGCTTTCAGTCTAAGTTTTATCATACATCAGTAAATATTATAAGATTATGTATATTTCCAATATAATATAAATTGTTTAAATATTTGAATTTTATTAATCCCGCTCTTCTCATACAATTAAAATAAGCAATAAAATTATGTAATTCCCTATCTAATTTGCAAAATTCAATCCATTATATGGGAAAAAATGAATGCTAAGTGGAACAGAATGTCTTGGCCTTTTAAAACTGAAAATAAGTACAACATAAATCTATATAAGAAGCGGCTAACATTTTAGATAATTTCCAAGTAAATAAACACACCTGTACTTCAAGAAAAAATGCAACTATCGCCTGTTGACAATTCACCAGTAGAAAATGGAAGATATAAACAGAAAAAATTGGAAGCAAATATATTTAAAACTTAATTCAAAATTTGTAAGAATAAACATATAAATTGTAAACATTTATTCATATTGACTTTATCGGTTCTTATAATTAGCGAATAATTTTGTGGATCAACAATACAACATTTCAGAATTGAAAAATGCCTCTATACTAAAACGCTTAGTTTTTGATTCGTTAAAAAATTTGAGTCCATATCATGTCACATGCGGCAAGTCTCTCTGCGGCAAGTCACACCTGTTGCATTTCACATCTGCGGCATCTCTATATAGAGGCATCTCTCACCAGTGGAAAGGGATTCGACCAACATTATTTCTATGGCCAGTCACAGAAGTGCTTGTTAGCCATATCTCTAGGTGTTTTTTTCATTCTTTGAAGAAAGTCATTTTTCAAACAATTATATTCTTAATTAACATTGTGCCTTTATTATAAACAAAAGTGTTAGTCGTAAAGAAATTTTTAGAATATAGGAACATTCCGCACTGCCATATCTCTAGGTGTTCTTTTCATTATTGCAATAAATGAATTATTTAAACAATTACTTTGCTATTAACATTTTTCGGAATTTGAGTTTATGTGGAAAAATAACTCATCTCTACGGAGTTCATAAGTTTGAAACGAATTTAGAAAGTCTTGCCAATAATTATAGGTACAAATTTTTATGAACTATTTGAAATTCTCATGCGTTTGAAATACTTATAACAAGTAATTGGAAAAAAATAGCATTTAAAAGGTCAGGGTCTTGCCCTATTTTTGCTTATGAAAGCTTTCACATAATTTATGCAGGTGAATTTTACATTTTCAACCTAAAATGATTTCCTTATTGCCAAAAAAGTTTAAAATAATTTGTATTGCCTGAAATTTATTTTCAAATCATGATTTTCTCTCGGTTACAGAACAAAAAATTCTCAGATTATATCCAAGATTATGAGAAAAAAATAACATTAAAATTTTTTTCAAATTCAGGAAATAAAAAAATACTGAATCTATTATTATGAAGGCATATACATAGGATCTCCGATTTTGAGTCTTGAATAATTTAATGATCCAGATGTGTAATTTAGATTCTTTCACTCCTACCGATGTTACCAAAAACTGTCAGACTTGAAAAATGTCTTGAGTGGCCAATTGTTGTACCGATCACCCTAGGCTGTCCATTTTAATTTTTTTGATTGCAGAATTTGCAGATAGCTCAACTCCAAGATTCAACTTAAATATTCACAGCGTATGTCATGGTGTTGTTGGTTTTTCGTCGGACTCTCATTTCGTTTTTTTAACAATTGCAGAAATATAAGAAATAATGTAATTGTTTAATAAATTGCTCAATCAAAACACAGGAAATGCGCACCTAGATATTTTGAAGACAAATCTAAAGGTGTTTTTAGTTTTTCGATATGACTCTCAGTTGTTTTTTTAATTAATTATAAAAGTTTGACATCCATATCTGCGATAAACTTCAATGTCGTAAATATTTTTTAATTCATAAAGTACATTGAAATCAATTTGTATGTACAAAGGGATGACATAAGTTCCTCAAATTGAAAGATCCTGAAAATTAAATATTACCGACAAGGGTTGTCCAAAATTATTATAAACGAACATTATTCATTCTCGAAATTGCAATGGAAATATCCGAAGTAGATATAAATTTTTTATTTTGGATTCCCGGTAAAAATATTACATTTTTGAAAGAAGTTTTTCGAATACTATATTTTCTGGTCAATTGAAAGAAAAAAAACAACTCTTAATTCTACGAGAAAAAAATTGTAATTTAAGTGTATACATACCCCAGTAAAATGCTTCGACTTGAGTTCGACTTGGCGATGACTTGAGTTTGTCTCCAAGACGTCGATGTCTGGCTGCGTCGCAAAACTGAGACGAGACATAAGACAATGTCTTACTTTTATGGTTTTAGCATAGTCATTTCAAGTTGGCGAAACTTGTCTCAAGAGGAACCTTTTTGACTCAGAAATGAAATCTCGAACGAGCATGAGACTATTAACAGATGCGATGGATTGAAATTAATGAATGAAAAAGTTGTAAATATCAAAATAGTTATTTTTAATTTAAAAATTCAGAATCTGTGGGTCTCAACGAGTGAAACACTGAAAAATTGTCTTCACAAAAATTAAAATTGTAATTTTCGATGAGGATCTCCTAAGCCATTAGAAATACGAAAAAACAAACAACATTTTCGGTATCGTCGTCAAACAAGTATAATTATCATTCTTATTATAGATTAGCAGTTCTAACTCGAAAGTTCATTGCCTCATCTACCCGAGACAGCCACACAAGTTTGTCTTGTGCATTCTCCATCCAGTTTAAGTAATCAAGTCCTAGTTCTTTTAGATCATCCCTTACATTTTTCTCCCATCTGTTTCTCGGTCTGCCTAGGGGTCTCTTGCCAGTCGGTCTCCCTCTTAAAATTTGCGCCACTGTTCTTTCATTGCCCATTCTTGCTACATGCCCCGCCCATCTTAATTTACGCGCTTTCATTACTCTATTAATATTTGCTGACCCGTAGAGGGCATGCAGTTCATCATCATGCAGTTTTCTCCATTCGCCGGTCCCTTTCGTCCCTTTTTGGACCATGAATTTTTCTAAGTACTTTATTCTCGAAAACTCTAAACCTATTCTCTTCTCCTTGCGTCAGCGCCCACGTTTCACACTCGTACATGACGACCGGCAATATTATCGTTTTGTAAATTCTTACTTTGATGTTTCTAGATAGCGATCGCGATTTTAGTAGCATGTTTGCTGCATAATAGCACTTATTGCTGGCGTGTAGCCGCGCATTGATTTCCGTTTTAATCTTATTTTTGCTAGTTATAATAGACCCGAGGTATTTAAACTCGTTAACCCTTTCGAATTTCATATTTCCGGCCATTAGATCCCCGTCTTGATTACTTTGTTCGGATCTGACGACGGTCATATATTTTGTCTTCGATTTGCTAACTTCTAAGCCAATATCTTTGGCTTTCGCGATCAAGATTTCTGCATTTTTAGCTACCGTTTCTTTATCATCCCCTAGTGAGTCGAGATCATCCGCATATCCAAGAATTTGTATTACCCCATTGAGGGTAGCACCGGTCGGATTCGCCTGCACTTGCCTAACCACGTATTATAAAACTAAGTTAAGAAGGACGCACGAAAGTGCATCGCCCTGTTTCAGGCCATCGCGGATCCAAAACTCTTCAGATAAACTACCGTTTACGCGTATTCTACCCCTACTGCCGCTTAAGCTTAACTCTAGGATCCAGTAAATTCGCGCGCGTATGATAGTGTCGTCAGCTTTTTTAAAATCGATAAATAGCTGATGTACTGCTTCATTAAATTCCCATTTCTTTTCTAACAGTTGTCTAACTGTAAACATTTGATCGCTTGTAGATCGGTTTCGATGGAATCCACACTGGTAATCCCCAATTATTTCCTCGGCAAAAGGAGTTAGTCTACTTAGGGCCGATTTCACCAACTCCGATTAAGTTGTTAATCCCCGATTATTGTAATTTAATCGGAGCCTTGCGTTCCACCATTTCCGTAACGCTGGTTAAGAGAGTTTAATCATCATTTAATTTAACCGCCCGATTTTGGCTGATTAACGGACGTAATGCGTGATTACCGATGGTAGCACCAAACCTAACCTATAGAATTGCAGTGTGCGTTCAGTATACAGTTCGAAAATGGAACATTTCTTTTATGATGATTTTCTATCATCTGATGATGATGAAGATATTCTGCACATTATCAATAAAAGACCAAGAGTAATTAAAGAACGAGTGAATTATTTATTGACATTGGATGTTCATTAGGGTGGTCCAAAAAATTTTTTTTCTAATTTTTATGGGGACACCCCTCAAATTTGTTCGAATCCGCACAAAAATAAATGCGTCTTTTTTTGTTTTGAAAAAAAATTATATTTAGGGGTGGCGCAAGCCCCATGAAGTTTAACATGTATTTCCCATAAGAAAAAAATACGTTTTTGTAAATCTTATTCAGAATCCTCAATATTATCTCAATCGAGTTGAAACTCAACATTTCTCTTCACAATTAGCCATAGAATACGAATAAAATATCACTTTTCAAATATC
>CAKNXH010002057.1:0-35295 GCA_932178445.1 Andricus quercusramuli | reverse complement strand
CTTCTCCAATTTTTTCTAAGCCTTCTTTTTCCTATTCCCCATATCTGATTCATTGCCCCTGCTGCTTTTTTATCCTTTTGTTTCCTCATAGAGGAAGCTTTGTAATGGTGACATTTTTCAAAAATTTTAAATTCATTTAATTAAACCCTTCCTAATTTAAAAATGTCTAATACAACATTCTAAGCAATTGTCCGGATGTGTGTGTGTGTGTGTGTGGATGTGTGGATGTCACGCTTTTTTGTGAACACGATAACTAGAAAACGGTTGCAGATAAATTGATGAAATTTGGAGAGCTTATTTTCTTCACTAATATCTTGAAACTGACCAAAGGATTTCTAAAAATATTCATTGCATTTTTTTCTAGCACTCAATACTATTTTAAAAATCGGTTTTTTATAGTAAAACTTTTTCATTTGCATAATTCAAAATTGATGCAAGGATATAAAAGATTCCTTGGTTCGGGGCGAATCGATTGACCTATAATCATAATGCATTTTGTCAAAGATTAGGGAAGTTATGGTAATTTATATATTTTGAAAATCGGTTTTTTATAGTAAAACTTTTTTCACTAGCATAATTCAGAGTTGATGCAAGAATATAAAAGATTCCTTGGTTCGAAACGAATCGATTGACCTACAATCATAATGCATTTTGTCAAAGATTAGGGAAGTTATGGTAATTTATATATTTTGAAAATCGGTTTTTTATAGTATAACTTTTTTCACTAGCATAATTCAGATTTGACGCAACAATGTAAAAAATTCCTTGGTTCGAAACGAATCGATCGACCTATAATCATAATGCATTTTGTCAAAGATTAGGGAAGTTATTGTAATTTATATATTTTGAAAATCGTTTTTTTATAGTCAAACTTTTTTCATTAACATGATTCAAAGTTGATGCAAGAACAGAAACGATGTGTTGATTTGAGATGAATCGATTGACCTATAATTTTAATGCATTTTATCAAATTGTAGGGAAGTTATGGTAATTTATATATTTTGAAAATCGGTTTTTTATAGTAAAACTTTTTTCATTAGCATAATTCAGAGTTGATATAAGAATATAAAATATTCCTTAGTTCGAAACGAATCGATTGACCTATAATAATAACGCATTTTATCAAAGAGTAGGGAAGTTATGGTAATTTATATATTTTGAAAATCGTTTTTTTATAGTCAAACTTTTTACATTAACATAATTCAAAGTTGATGCAAGAACAGAAAAGATGTGTTGATTTGAGACGAATCGATTGACCTATAATATTAATACATTTTATTGAAGAGTATGGAAATTGTGAAATTGCATAATATTTGAAAATACGGTTTTTCATAGTAAAAGTTTTTTCAGTAACATAATTCAAAATTGATGCAAGAACGGAAAAAATCTCTAGACTCGAGGCAAATCGATCGATCTATAATAATAATAATACACTTTATTGAAGATTAGGGAAGTTCTGCTCATTTATAATATCTGAATCATCAGATTCGAACAGAAAAACTTTTTTCATCGACATGACTTAAAGTTGATGCATGAATAGAAAAGACTTTTTGATCATAAATTTTCAAATAGAGTAATATTATGACAATTTTTGTGAAGTAATCATAAAGCTGGGAAAGGGATAGGGTGCGACAGAACTTTTCCTTTCCCTTTTCCAGCTCAAAAAATTATTATTTCGAACGCAAGATTTCATTTGTCTGATTTGTCTTTGTATTTAAAACATTTTTTGTATTATTTTGTAATTTTTCATTTTTAGTAAATTTCTATTTTTGAATTGAGCAAAATGAAGACTTTGGTTTGTCTATTATTGAAAAAAAAAATAATGCTTCCTCTATGAGGAAGCAAATACATTTGCTAACGGGAAGCAAAGTGCTCGTGAAATGAGCACCATATAATTATAAATACAAACAAAGTGGAAACACTCGAAATCGAATTCACAGCTAGTTTCTTATATGAGAGCTGTGATCTCCATTTGCTTGCAAGGCATATCCCAAATACTTACACTCTTTTACTTCTTCTAATTTTTTTCCCTTCCATCTCCAAGTCCATTCTTTCTTTCTTCCCCCTCCTTTTCTTAACCTCATTATCTTTGTCTTTTCTACATTTAAATTTAACTTTTTTCCATCTAAGTATTTCTCTAATCCTATAACCAAGCCCACCATCCCTTCTTCATCCTCTGGCATCAACACTATATCGTCTGCGTATGCCAGTTTATATATCTTTTCGTTCCCTATCCCAACTCCTCCCCGCCCTTTTCTCTTCATTTCTTCTTCTAAGTCTGATATTAATATATTAAATAAAAGTGGGCTCAGAGAACATCCTTGCCTTACCCCTTGTTATAAACAAATAATGTTATGCAATTTGAAATGACGAGCGAAAAATCTTTTCAAACTTCCGATGAATGCGTCAGTTGATAAATCGCTAACTAACTCAAGATGAACGGCTTTACTTGCAAAACAGATGTAAATTGAGACGTAAGCTTTTACTTTATTGCGTTTTCGATGGCGCTTTTCTTTAATGTGAAATGGTCCACAATAATCGGCCCTGACATTGAGAAATGGTCTGGTTAAGAAAAATCGATTCTCAGGGAGATTCCCCATAATGTAATTGACACCGCGTGGCTTTGCTCGAAAACATGGGATACATTGCCGTATAACTTGACGAGTGACTTTTCGACCATCGATTGGCCAGTAATTTTCGCGGATTCCGTACAGAGTAGCTTGGGAACCAGCGTGCATTTGTTTAAAGTACTATTCACGTATAATAAGACGAGTAATGTGATGATTTCGTGGCAGTAAAATGGGGTGTTTTTGATTCTCTGGAATTTTCGCATCTTCAAGGCGACCGTCTACCTTGAGAATTCCCTTATCCAGAAAAGGATTCAAAGAAAGCAGTTTACTGTCTGAACCTATGTTTTTGCCCTGTGAAAGAGAGCGTATTTCTTTCGAAAATGCCGCTGACTGTACGAGTTTCAGAATTGAAAGATGTGAGGCATCGATCTCGGCTTCTGATAATGGACCAGAAATTTTTTCCAAAATATTCCAATCAGAACTTGTGATTTTGAAAGAAATAATCTTGGGATCCTTGCGTTTCTCAGGGTCATCGCCCTGATGAAACTGCATTTGAGGCCACGTGTCAGAATCTTGGCAGAGCCATTGTGGGCCATGTTGCTGGATTTTCTTGTGTGGGAACACGTCTCCAGTCATGTGGATCGGTGAGTGTTTGAATTTCTGCCACGTGATTGGCTACAAATGTGTTCAAAGTGTAAGAGGGACTGTAAATTCAATGCAGTGTAAGGGTGGAATCGGACCACAATTGAATTTTATCTACTTTTATTTTCAAAGATTTACTGATAATTGTGAGATGATTAGCCAATAAAATAGCGGCGCATAATTCTAGCTTGGGAATTGAAATTTGTTTCATTGGCGCGACTCTAGATTTTGAACAAATCAGCGAAACGTGATATTTTCTCTGATTATCAGTGGAACGGAGATATAAACAGGCTCCGTATGCTTTTTCACTGGCATCACAGAAGCCATGAATTTGAACTCCAACGCAGTTTGGGACGCTAATGCACCTGTTGAATTGTATGTGATTTAAAAGAGGCAGTTGGTTTCTATATTCAAGCCATGTCTTGTGTTACAATTACTGGACCTAACAACCCTAGTGGATAAAAAAGTTTAGCGGTTTGTGAAAAAATGGAGCGTTTTAACACTCGATTTGACGAGTCTGTCAGATTGACTGTGTACAAAATTGAATCTTCGCGTGGGTTCCAAAAAAGTCCTAGCGTTTTATTTGTTTCGGATGGATCTAATGACATGTGTGAATCTCGTGAATTATTTTTGAACTCTGTGATTAGTCTAGGATCATTGGAGCCCCATTTGCGAAGATTGAAACCTCCCTTGCTCAGAAGTTCTATCAAATCATTTCGAAGGACAAGAGCTTCTTCGAATGTATTTGCTTCTGTTAACAGGTCGTCGACGTAAAATTCGCTTTGTAAAATTGCAGCAGCGACTGGATATTTTTCGCGTTCATCTTCTGCTAACTGATGAAGCGTGCGGATCGCGAGAAAAGGTGCCGAAGCTGTACCGAAAGTTACAGTATTCAAAGTGTAAATTTTGATGGATTCGTTTGAGTTTTCGCGCCAAAGGATTTTATGATACGGTCTATGTCCCTCATATAATTTAATTTGCCGATACATTTGCTCGATATCAGCAGTGAGCGCGAAGGGATGCTTTCGAAATCGTGTAAAAATTGAAAATAGGTCGTCTTGAATTGTTGGACCGACCATCAGAGCGCCATTTAGAGAAACGCCTGACCAAGATGGCATAGTGCCATTAAAATGACCCGCACCTTGGTTGTGAGGCTACTCGTTTTGACAATTGCATGATGCGGCAAAATAAATTCCTGGACTGAAGACTTGTCGTCATTCAATACGGTCATGTGACCCTCGTTCAAATATCCCTGAATGCACTCAGAATATTGAGATTTCAGTGCTGGATTTTTGGAGAATTTATTTTCTAAAGAATGAAATTGATTGAAAGCTGCCTTACGAGAATCGCCTAATTTTAATTTATTTTCATTAAAAGGCAATTGTACGACGTAACGTCCCGATTTATCACGTCGAGTAGTTTTTTTGTAATGTGACTCGCAAGCTTCTTCTTCTTTTGAGCGTTTTGACGTTTCCCGGCTGGAATCTAATTCCCATAAAAGAGATAAGTCCGAGAATTTCGTGAAGCTGCAGTATACCTTGCCTAATTTAGCGTGAGTTTGATGGAACAAACCTGATACTACCCAACCTAGATCTGTTTCTTGGAAAACAGCGGGGTGATTTGTAATTGGGATTTGACCAGGGCACAAGAAATGATAAAAATATTGCACGCCGAGAATAATATCGACCTCGGCTGGATAATGAAATTCTGGATCTGCCAGAAAGAGATCTTGTGGAATTGCAAATGAATTACGATCGACAGGTAATGTAGGCATAGTTGTGCCGATTTGTGTTACGACATATAATGATAAGTATGATATAAGTATGATATAATAATGATAAGTCATGCTGTGAATTATTGTATCGAGATCTGATAGTCGCGGACGTAGTGTATTTTACACTTTTAGGAAGCTCGTTTGCAGTATGAAGTGGAATATTGACTGCTATCTTTTTAAGTCCGATTTTATTTACGAATTTCTGTGTCATGCCATGAGGTTGAGAACCAGAATCTAACATAATGCGGCATGGATGTTAACTACCTTTCGTATCGATAAGATCAACGATAGCTGTGGCTAGAACCACTTCCGACGGAACTAGAATTTGATACAGACCGGCGGGCTTAGAGTCTTTTGATTGAGAAAGTTGAGAGGGTTCTGAAGGTTGTGAAGACTGTACAACCGTCTCAGAACCTTGACTATTGAAATGCAAAAGGGAATTATGTCTTTTCCCACATTTCCGACACCCCCCTGATAAACAATTTTTTGGATGATGAGTTCCTCGTAAACAATTTAAACAGAGACTGGCTTTTTTCGCTGTCTCGTATCTATCTTTGGGAGAGAGACCTACAAATTCAGTACATGCAAACACGTCGTGCTCTCCCTTACGAATGTAACATGATTTCTTCGTGTAAGCGGGTTTTGACTGAGAGTCACTTGAATTCTGGGCCGCTGATGTAGCAACGCCCGCAAATGAATGTTGAGATCGCGGATTCTGACGTGAACGAGGACCACTTTTTGAATTTGAGATTTTGTCTGCATTGTTTGCTTGATTAATAGCAGCCCTTGTCTCCTCTATCTGGGAGCGGCGCTGTAAAAAGTTTAACATATCTTGTAAAGAGGGAGAATCCTTGTCACAAATAGATTCTTCCTATTTTTCGATTGTGCAATTGTTCGATTTACGTTTAATTAAATGGACACCCGAAAGAATTCTCTTTATCTCCATCGACTTTCAATGCGCGAAGAGCTCTGAGATGTTTTCGTGTAGTATCATATAAAGAACAGATTGAAAATTCTTTAGAAACTAGTGGTAATTCGAAAATAGCCTTCACGTAACTATCAATAATAAATTTTTTATTATGGTACCAATTTTTTAAAAGCTCCCAAGCTACTGTGTAATTTTCGTGAGTCGTTTGAAGAGACGCGATCATGTTGGCTGCATCGCCTGTTAAACAAACCTTGAGATAAAGAAATTTCTCAATTGCTGATAGGTCTGGATCATTGTGGATCATTGAATTGAATGAATCATAGAATCCCAACCACGTGTCAAGACTGCCTGAAAAGGTTGGAATCTTTAAATCTGGTAAATTGCTTCTTGGAACGCGGTGCTTTGAATTTCCATTTCTATTTTGAATAGTATGTTCAGAATCACTGTTTAAATTTATGAGATCAATATCAAGGTCATTAGCCGACATAACTTCAGTGTTACGAGTATCTGAAGCAGAAACAAGTATACTAGCTCCTCTAGCCGAAGGATTGGTAGTTGATCCTTCAGTAGAAGGGTTAGCATCATTATTGATGATAACAGAAATGACAGGTGGTTGTGAAGCTGAAGCTATTGAACCGACAGGAGGAATATATCTACCTCTTTTAATTAAAGTTCTTACGCGACCGCAAATTAAGTAAAACCTATCGTCAAAACGAGCACGTTCTCTCTCGTTAATTTTATCTTCTTCTACGTCGCCATCAGTCAACTTTTCTAATTCATCTTGGCAAATTTCAAATTCTGATTGAAGAGGTAAATGTTTATCTTTTAACCAATTTTCTAAGTCAAGCGTTTCTATATCAGTATCGACACTGATTGAATTTAACGTTTTTTCAAAGCTGGTTAAATGGCGTTTTATCGTACCACGTTTCTTCTTTAACACTGAAATGTTTTTCGCAAGTTCGATGCTTGCCGCGTGTTCAATTGCGGCGTTATCGTCTGTTTCTGTCATTGTGAATTGTAAAATATGTCAGCGATTGTAAACAGGAAAAATACATACAATTGGAAGATTGGTAGTTCTAATAACCAACTTACTTGTGGCTTCTCTGCGAACGATGTGAGAAGTTTCTATGATGTATATCTGCTCACTAGGATGCCAGTGATGACATGTCCGAATCTGCTTGGATCTCGGATTGAAGCTGTGATGCTTAATGGACTACGGAGATGTCCGCTGGATCCCACACGGAAGTTGAAAATTCTAAGATTCTCCTGATCTTAGAACGGAAGCTGTGATGCTTATTGATCCACGAAGATATTCGCTGGATCACAAATGGAAGTTGGCCCAAGATGGATGTCTGGACCTCTTTTGAAAATATCACTGTAATTGTCCAAATGTTCTGGATTTTGCGATCTGATACCGTGTCTTAACTAGTTCCTTGAAACGGCTGGTTTGCGTCGTCGTCCCGACTTGAATATCACTTTTATCGAGAGTAATTGTAACTATCACGATTACACTGGATATCACTTTAGATTTTCTCAGAGTCACTAATTTTCGGGTACACAACGGACACAAAGCACAATGTTTTTTAATCGACACGACGCGTTAGTGTTTATTAGTTTTATCGGTCGAAGTTGTTTATGCGGCTCGAAGGACCAAAAAATGTTATAAACAAATAATGTTATGCAATTTGAAATGGTGATTAAACGGTGAAACGTGTATTGGTTGTAACAAAGCTTATTTCACACACACACATTCGGATAAATCAATGTTGTTATAATTATAAAACAGAAAGACAAACAGTTTATAATTTAGGAAACAAAGGTAAGACACTATTTGGTATGTTATTTTTGAAATGTGAAAATTGTAAAATAGTCTCGACCAAATCGGAGAGCGAGTTCCGCGTTTGGCGACTGTGGAAATTGTAATGAAGTACAAAATTGGTAAGTGTCAATGGACAGCTGAAGTCTCCAGGAATCTATGTACAAAGATAGTAGGAATGAAATTGCTTAGCATCTATTGGTTGGTTACATAGAGGGTGGGAATCGCAGTCTACACCCACATCGGCTTGATCGAGGCGGCAGGCCCGAAATACGTGACCCAAACCGAACGAAACCCAGGATGAGTAAAACCCAAAATTGTAAAGTATATAGATACAATAAATCTGCAAGCTGGAATTGGCGACGAAAGCAATTTTAAGAAAGGATTAGTTCTCCCCGAATATACCTATTGAGAGCTTAGGATCTGGACCTAGACAATTTTGGTCACTTGGCCATATCATAAAATGCAGCTGCTTACCCTAAACTTTAATTACAATGTTATGAGAATTTACTGAAGGATTTGTATAGACAGAAATGCTGAGAAAAGATTATCCTAAACTACTTCAAGGATTTAATACTCTCAGTGTTTAGAAATTTTACGATGCAACACCCCTCTCATCAACCAGAAACTATCTCCTACTTGCTCTCCTACCTTGACCTTGCTTTTTGTCTCTTTAAAAATTCCTGATACCCTCTTTATTAATCCCTCTCTTATCCCCTTTCTCACCATAACTTTTTCTATCTTGCCTCGGTCTAATGAGTCAAACGCCGCCTTCAAGTCCACAAACACTGCTATCATTGCCCCTTTCACCCTTTTAATCCTCTTATTCACTACGTAGTTCAGAAAATATACAGGGTGTCCCAGTACTCAAAAAACATATTTGTATTTTTGAATTCTAACAAAAAAATGGCTTCGAAAATAATTATAAAAAAATTGTTCTAAAGTTAATAATTCCCGAGTTATTAACAATTAAAGATTAACCAATCAGAACCACGCTTTTGCAGTAGGTTCTGACTCTGGTGCAACTTCACACGTCAACGAGATACAAAAATGGAAAAAGATATTCTCCACAATCAACGAAATTCGACAACATTCTCATGAATTCTGTAAATTCCCTTAATTTTCGAGTATTCAGTGGAATTCTCGTGAATTCTCTTGAGTTTAGCGGAATTGTCTTAGAAACAGCTAAATTCTCTCTAAGTTTGTAAAATTCTTCTGATTTTAGCAGAATTGTTTTGAATTCAGCGAAATTCTCTTGAATCTCCTTGCATTTATCACAATCCTCTGGAAACCTGTAAAAATATCTCGTTAATTCAGTAGAATTCTCTTCAATTATATACCAATAGTGAGGACAGGCAAATGGGAGGAGGATCATGATTATAGAGGAGTGACATTAATGCCAACACTATATAAAGTATATGTGACTGTTTTATCGAAAGGTCAAAAAAAGAAGTTGTGTAGAAAAAGATATAGCCACCCAATCAGAGAGGAATTTGAGAAGGGACGGGAGGGATCGACGATATACATGTTCTGAACTATTTAGTAAATAGGAGAATTTAAAAGGAGAAAGGGGCAATGATAGCAATGTTTGTGGACCTAACGGCGGCGTTTGACTCATTAGACCGCGCTGGGATAGAAAAAGTTATGGTGAAAAAGGGGATAAGAGAGGGATTAATGAAGAGAGTACCGGACATTTTTAGAGAGACAGAATGCAAGGTAAAAGTAGGAGAGCAAGTGGGAGATAGTTTCTGGTTGGTGAGAGGAGTAAGGCAAGTATTTCCTCTGAGCCCACTTTTATTTATTATATTAATATCAGAATTGGAAGAAGAAATGAAGAAAAAAGGATGGGAAGGAGTTGGGATAGGGAACAAAAAGATATATACACTGGCATACGCGGACGATATAGTATTGATGGTAGAGGATAAAGAAGGGATGATGGGCTTGATTACAGGATTAGAGAAATACTAAGATGGAAAAAAGTTTAATTTAAATGCAGAAAAGACAAAGATGATGAGGCTTAGAAAAGGAGGAGGAAGAAAGGAGGAATGGACGGGGAGATGGAAAGGAATAAAATTAAATGAAGTAAAAGAGTTTAAGTATTTGGGATATACCTTGCAAGCAAATGGAGATCATAGAGCTCATATAAGAGAAAGGATAAAAAAAGCAGCAGGTGTAATGAAACAGATATGGGGAATAGGAGAAAGAAGGTTGCAAAAAAAATTTGAGAAGGAGAATGTCATTATTTCATACGCTGGTATGGCCGATATTAGGTTACGGAGCAGAGATATGGGGATGGGAAGAAATGGAAGAGATTGAAAGTTTACAAGAAAGGTATACAAGGTGGACGCTAGGGGTAGACTGGAGGACGCCGAGATATATGGTGAGAGAAGAAGCGCAAAGGGATAAATTAAGTACTAGAGCGGGAAAGAGGGCATGGAATTTTGAGACTAAGCTGTGGGAGGGAAAGGAAGGAGAGTTAGCTAGAAAGTGTTTGATGGTGGTAGAAGAGAGGAGAGGGAGGGCGACGGAATTAACAAGATTGGAAGGAGAAAGCAGGGCGTTCTTTAAGGCTAGGGAGATAGATGACGTGACTGGAGTCAACTGCGAAGAAGTGGAAGAAAGGGAGAGAGAAAGACAATTGGTAGAAAAATGGGGGATGATTGAGGAATCAAAATATAAGATATTGTATAAGATGATAGAAATGAAGAAGTACAAAAGCATTTAGAAGAGGGATGGGGAGAAAAAATATGGATCAGAATAGCAAGATTTAGATTGGGAAACGAGGTAAGGGCAAGTATGTATGGGGAAAAGAAAGATAACAGGGAGTGCAGAATTTGCGAATAGGAAGAGGAAACATGGGAGCATGTAGGGAAAGGATGTAGAAGAGGAATGGAAAATAAAGGAAGCTGGAAAGGGAATGTGGTAATGATTCTAGGGGAGGATGGTTTGGGGGAAGAGTGGATGAAGGAGTTAGAGGATGCTAGGGGAGCAAATGAGAAAGAAAGAATTCCCTTAGGGGAAACATTATGAATAAAGAAAAAGTACATCTATTCCAGTTACGCATTGTCCGCCAATTTTTTCTGAAATTACTATAAAAGGTTACTTATAAATCGAATTTTCAGAAATGAAAGTGTAAATTAGAAAAAAAAAATGTAAAGTAAAAATTGTTTGAATGCCTGAATGAAAATTATAGTTGAATGCCCTTTATGTTGGCAACAGGTAAATGAATCATTAGCTGATGAATTTTTTTCAATATTAAATTACATAAAGATTATATTTTAATTTGTTTAAATTAAGTTCAACGGCGATACCACGCTGAAAACACCAGTTACCGTTAGATCACTGAAGTTAAGCAGTGTTGGGCGCGGTTAGTACTTGGATGGCTGACCGTTCGGGAATACTGCGTGTTTTTGACCCGTCGTGGGTGTGGTGGACCCACACTGGTAGTATTTATCCACCTAGAAACACTACCCGAATCGGATACTGAGGCAATGAACTTTCGAGTTCGAAATGCTAATCAATTTTTTTTTTTTTTTTAAGTACATAGATTGATTATTTGATTGAAGGCCATGCAATTGAATATTGAATATAATTTCTATGATAAAAGATTATTTATGTTTGAAATACCTCTATTCCAATTGTATAATTTTGGTAAATTTTTCGATGTTGTGAAATAAGTACCTGAATTCTGCTTTCAATATTATATGTACATATTTTTTACTTTTCTGTGGAATATTTTTTTTTATTTTATTTTTTTTTATTTTCCTGGAATTAGTTTTAAAAGTCCTTAAAATTAAATGTATAGAAATGCAATTTCGAATGGAAAACTGATTAACTGATACTACTTTATCAATAAATTAAATTTTCAGGAATAAAAGTTCAAATCCTTCATATGAAAAAAGTTAGCCTCCATCTTGTGTAAGATTGTAGTATAGAAGGAATCGTTATGTAATCGAATATTGGATATGATTTGTGTAATAAAAGTTTATTTATATTTAAAATACTTTTATTCTAATTTCATAATTTTCGAAATGATTGCGATGTTGTCAGATAATTATCTGAATAAACTTCAAACTTATTTTTAAATGTGTTCTAAGTTTTTATGAAATTAGTTAAAAATATTATAAATAATTGAAATTTTTTAGAAAAATATAAGGTAGAAGTTATTTTGATGTTCCAATGCAAATAGTGTGGTTGATTGATTTTCACGTTCTGAACAGATGAATCAACTATTATTAACTATTCAATGATTTATTATTTTCAAAAAAGTGAATTACATAAAGATTTACTTTGGTTTGTTTTCAATTAAGTCACATAAAGTGATTATTTACATTAAGGTTATGTGATTTTATATTGGCTGCTATTTTTATGATAAAAATGTTGTTTTTTTCTTTAATATATCTCCATTACAATGATATAATTTTTTTTAAATGTTTGTGATGTTGTGAAGTGAGCATCCGAATTCAATTTGCAAAATTATATGTGCATATATTTCAATTTCTTCTGGTATTACTTTGGAAGGTTATGAATAATTTAAATTGTCAGATAAATATTAAATACAAGTTATTCTAATATTTCAATGAAAATAATTATTAAAAGCTCTCTATATTATGAACTCATTGATTAAATATGAACTGTTTCTGTTGAAAATTACATTTTCTGGAATTAGTTGAAAGATGATTAGTAAATTAAATTTAATAAAAGAAAAGTCAAAATTTAAAGAAAAATATATATAAAGTAAAAATTATTTGAAAGTTTCAATGAAAGTAATTTTTTCATACTTTTTATGTTGTGAACTGATTAATTAAGAATAAACTGAATAATTTTGTTCACAATATCAAATTACATTAAGTTCGGAATTTAATATTCTTCGATTAAGTAACATGAATTGATTATTTATGTTGAGATTATCTAATTGAATATTGGCTGAAATTTGTATTATAAAAGTACATTTATATTTAAAATAGCCTTATTCCAGTTACATAAATGTCAAATTGCTTCTTAATTTGCGAAATGAGTATCTGAATTCAATTTTCAACATTGTTTTTACAAATGCCTTTATTTTTCCTGGAATTAGTTTCTTAGGTTATTAATAATTCAAATTTTATTAACAATATAAAGTTGAAATTATTTAAATGTTTCAATGAAATATTATAATTATATAATTTTTTTAAATGTTTACGATGATCTGAAATGATTATCTGAATTCAATTTTCAAAATTGTATGTACATATGTTTTGATTTTTTATGAAATTTGAATAAAAGAATATTAGTAATTTAAATTCACCGTAATGTAATTAAACATTTTGAAAATATTAATTCAAAATTGATTGAATATTTAAATTAAAATATTTGTGTGATTCTTTTTGTGTTTTTGAATGACTGATTAATTATTGATTCTGCTAGAACTTAAATTTTCTGGAATTTTTTAAAAAGCTTATTAATAAATCAAAATATTCAGAAATGCAGGGCAAAATTGAAGAAAAAAAAATGGAGTAAAAATAATTTAATTGTTTCGATGAAAATAATTGCTTGAGGGTTTTTATGTTGTCAACTGTTTAATTAATTATTAGCTCATTTATTTTAACCACAAAATTGAATTATATAAATATTTAATTTCAATTGTTTTAAATTCAAAATCATAAATTGATCATTTACTTCCAGGTTTTGTAATTGAATACTGGATATAATTTGTATAATAAAAGTTTATTTAAATTTGAAATACCACTAATTACATTATTTTTGAAATGATGCTGATGTTGTGAAACGAGTGTCTGCACTCAATTTTTAAAATTATATGTGAATATGATCTTATTTTCTCTGAAATTAGTATGGAAGGTTACTAATATATTAAATTTTCAGAAATGATAGTGATTTTTTTTCTCGATATAGTATACAAATTATTACAATGTTTGGATGAAAATTATAGTTGAATGTTTCTCATGTTATGAACAGATTAATTAATCATTAGCTAATCATTTTTTTCAACAATTTTAAATTACATGATGATTGAATTTTAATTTCTTTTGATTAGGTAACATAAACTGATTATTTACTTCAAGGTTATATAATTTACTATTGACTTTGCATTGTATAATAAGAGTTTGTTAATGTTTAAAATACCTCTATTTCAATTATATATTTTTTTAAATTTTGGGATGTTGTGAGATGAGTATCTGAATTTTCATTTCGAAATTCTGTGCATATATATTTTAATTATCTCTGGAATAGTTTAAAGGGCTATTAATAATTCAAATTTTCACAAAAATATGAAGTGAAAATCATTTCAATGATTCAATGAAAATAATTTTTCAAATCTTTTTATATTATGATATCAAGAATTTGATTGTACAAGGAATTTGAAGGTATAAATAGTTATTCGAAAATTGAGTAAAGGAGAAACATGAACACAAAAGTTGCACATAATAGTCTAGTAATTCTCTTAAAATGCAAAAAGATTCAAATCAAAAGTACTGTTTTATATGTGGAAAATTTTATCAGGCATTTGATGTTAATGATAAAATTTTAATAATAATTGAAGCATTTTTTTTAAACTAAGAATTTCTGAAGGTACAATTTTGGAAAGTCACTTTTTCTATAAAAAGGTAGCATTTCCTTCATACTTCATAAAAGTATATGGAGTCCAACTTTACTCTAGAAAACTTTAGAAAAACTTAAGAAAAACTTCTAGTTTTAATTTTACATTAAAATATAATATTAAAGTCATAATAAACAATATTTTTATTCGTGAATTGTCGAATTAGGCTTATTTAGCTACCTCGAAAGTACCCCAAATACAAACTCTCTTGAAAAATATTCATTTTCATTTTTCTCCAATAATGTTTTTTTCCCTTCAGGGAAATATATCAGCTTTAAAACCTTGTTAAACCCATCCAATTTTATAAAATATAAAGAAAATGGTACCTTTCTAGAGAAAAAGTTACTTTTTCGGAATTTTACATTTATTAATTCTTGTTTTTGAAGACAGCTTCAATTAATGTTGGAATTTAATTATCACCATCGAATTCTTGACAAAATTTCACATTTGAAACACTTAATTTGAATTTCCTTGCATTTTAAGAGAATTATCAACGACCAAATATGCGAAATCTCAATTCGCACCAGTGTGGACTTCATGTATGCGCAGATGAAGTGTGGACTTTTTTAGTTCCTTGAAGCATGTGAAAAATACCTTATTAGTTAGTAATCCGACCGAAAGTAATCCATACCTTATATAGAATTGAGGAGAAGTAAAATAAAGTTAACATCTTAACAAAGGTCAAAAGCTACTGAAAAAGGTTTGGAAGCGGGAACCTTGATCGTATAACCGTAATAATTAGTGCATTATTTCCTGAAAATCTAGGGACGTTTAAATGCTTTCGTCAATTCTGTGATACTTCGCTATTTCTTAAAAATATATAAAGTTTCTCATCAAATTAAGACCCTCTCTGAAGTGTTTTTCGAATGAAAAAATACCCAACAAATGTTTGAAACGTAAACTTATATCATGAAAAGCGTAAATATTACACCGGCACACAAAAAAACCCACTTTTCTGTTCTACAGATGCGACACATATATTCCCATGTATTCTGACCCGTTGAGCACGAATCCGTTGTCCGTTTGACCCCAGCACATCTGGGTCAAGGGCATTTGAAGGTCAAACGGACAGAAGAGTCATTTGGATGAAGATAACTACCATAATTTATGTTTTTTGGGTCGCTGAACCCGAATCCGGGGTCAATTTGGACTCAGCGAGTCAAGGTCAAGGTCATTTCAAGGTCAATTTCGTTCATTCCACTAAAAACAAATTTATGACTGCAAATTCTGAAAGAACGGAAGATTTTACGTCCAGATATGTATGTTATTACTTTTTTGTGACGACCTGTTAAGGTCATTTTATTTAAATATATAGATGATTCATATGGGTAAATGGTAAATGGGCTACATGGGACTAGACTACCATACTAATATATTGTGGGGGTCGCTAAGTCTGAATCCGAGGCCCGCTTGACCCCACGGTGCCAAGGTGAAGGTCATATCAAGGTCATATCAAAGTTAGATCGAAAGAAAAATGTGTTACCGATCCAAAATTTGACTTCTACATGTGGGTAAACTTTCCCCGGCGTCTCGATATTTTTCTGCTTTTACCCACGCTTGTGAGGAACTTTTGACAGCTCTAACGATTTGGCAAGTGAGCTTTTATGAAGCCGCCCTTATCCGATTTGCCTGTTACACCAAAGATCAGCTAACTTTACTTGAGCGAGCAAAGCTAGTGGCTTCAAATTTTAAAGACGGTGGTGACAACTTTTATGAGAACGAAAGACAGTTGCTGTACGAAGTTACCTGCAACACCATTTACCCGAAGTTTTTTCTGTGCTCCACTTGGTGACGGCGGAAAACGGATTTTTTTCTTGCTTTTAATTTTTCGGCTAAGCCCTGTGGTGACGGCATTGTGCCGTCATGGCTGGCACGAGAGAAAGTACGATGCAGGGTATTGGACGCCCAGTATCGGCGATTGGTCAGGGTGAGGAAACGGGCCCGAAATCGTCGTAATCCAGCTACCGCCACCTTTTATTGGTTGGCGATTCAACTGATAAAGAATATAAAGCTACAACAAGTAATCATGTTTTTACCAGCCATGACTGCAACAGCGATAAAAATGTTTTTTGCTACGTTTGTGGAAAGTATGAAGTCATCACTTGCCGTAGGTCAATGAATGAGCAATGTAGAGACATATATCGTCAATGTTATAAAAAAGAAATTTCCCTTCAAAATGAAACATTTGCTCCAGATAGCATTTGCAGTGCTTGTTACACTATGCTTTTACGTTGGAATAAAGTGAAAAACAATAAAATGTTAAAATACTCCTCACCGGTGATATTGTCAATACCTCAATCAGAAAAAGACTGTTATTTTTGCAACACAAAAGTTAAAGGATTCAACGTTAAAAACAAATCAAGAATATCTTATGCAATAGTGTCTTCTATCATAACTGCAAAGTCTAATCAAGAGTCTGCTATCGAAAATATGGATACGAGCTCAATGATAAATGAAGCTTCGACAAATAAAGAGACAGATAGAGAGGTTATGTTAGACGGTGAAGAAGAATCTGATGATTGCTCATACGAAGACCATGAAAATAAAGAATATGTGCCAAAATTTCGGAGAAAGCAAAAAAATGAATCTATAAGACTATTCAACCAAGATAGTTTAAACGATTTCATCAGGAGCATGGGTCTTCCTAAAGATGCTCCTGAATATATGGCAGCTGAGTTAAAGAGCCGTGGAATGGTAGAACAGGGGACGAAGTCATCTTTCTACAGTAATCCAGAAAAGAAGTTCCGTCAGTACTTCAATAAAGATGAAGAAGGTATGTTGGTATATTGCAGACGTTAACGGTTTGATGAATGAACTAAAGAAGGATGTTTACGTTCCAGAAGAATGGAGATTGTTTATAGACTTGTCAAAACAAAGTCTTAAGGCAGTGATACTTAACAATGGAAATGAGTACGCAAGTCTACCAATAGCGCATTCAACAAAATTAGCAGAAAGTTACGGAAACGTCCAATATGTATTGGAGAAAATTGAATATGACAAACATAAGTGGCAAGTTTGTGGTGATTTGAAAATCATAACCATTCTCCTTGGTCAACAATCAGGATAGACAAAGTATCCCTGCTTTTTTATTTGTGAGATAGCAGGGATCGCACGAATCATTACAAGAAGAAGGCTTGGCCAACAAGAGAACAACTTGAACCTGGAAATCATAATGTACTTCAACAACCTTTAATTGATCCATCAAAAGTATTGCTCCCGCCTCTGTACATTAAACTTGGACTTATGAAACAATTCGTCAAAGTTTTGAATAAAAAAGGAACATGTTTTCAGTACTTGACAAATGAATTTCCTCGATTAAGTGATGCTAAATTAAAAAGAAGGAGTATTTGATGCACCTCAGATCCGTAAAATGTTTTACGACGAAAATTTCATTAGGACAATGACAGGCTTAGAAAAAGCTGCTTGGCTCAGTTTTCGAGATGTTGCTCAAAACTTCTTAGTAAATTACAGAAGTAATGACTACAAAGCAATCGTAGCAAATATGGTGAGGAACTATCGACGCCTGGGATGTTTGATGAATCTGAAACTTCATTTCATGAACTCTCATATTACCTATTTCCCTGAGAACTTAGGCGATTACAGCGAAGAGCAAGGGGAGCGTTTCCATCAAGATCTAAAAGACGCTGAACTTCGATGGCAAGAAAAATGGGACGTGAATATGTTGGCTGACTACTGCTGGCTGCTAAAGAGAGATCAAGTACCTGGCGACGAAGATGGTGATAGTTCGAAGAGAACTAGAAATCCACTGCATAGATCCTTTGACAATAAAAGAGAACGTTATAGGCGAAAGAAAGAATAAACGCTATTCCAAAATGCCACACCGTAACTTTCGTTTAGTCCTGATTCGTTGGGTTAAAGGAGATTCAGATTCGAATTCAGCTACCCTTAAAACATGTAAAAGTTGAATTTTGGAACAGTGACACATTTTTCTTCAGATCTTACTTTGATATGACCTTGATCTGACCTTGACCTTGGCGCCCTGGGGTCAAATGGGCCTCGCATTCAGACTTAGCGACCCCCACAACATATTAGTATGGTAGGCGAGTCCAATGTAGCCCATTTACCATTTACCCATATAAATCATCTATATATTTAAATGAAATGCCCTTAACATGACCTTAGAGGTCGTGATAAAAATATAAAAACATACATATCTGGACGTAAAATCTTCCGTTCTTTCATAATCTGCAGTCAGAAATTTGTTTTTAGAGAAATGGACGAAATCGACCTTGAAATGACCTTGACTTCGACTCGCTGAGTGCAAATGGACCCCGGATTCGGATTCAGCGACCCAAAAAACATGAATTATAGTAGTTATCTTCACACAAAATACTTTTCTGTCCATTTGACCTTCAAATGCCCTTGACCCAGATGTGCTGTGGTCAAACGGACCACGGATTCGTGCTCAGCGGGTCAAAATACAGGGGAATATATGTGTCGCATCTGTAGAACGGAAAATTGGTTTTTTTGTGTGCCGGTGTTATCAAACTTTCTGTATACCATTAAGCCATTAGGTATACCATCAGGTTCAGTTCCCCCGGGTTCTTGTCCACAAAAATTAAAAAATTTTAAAACTGAATTCGGAGATGCTATAGAATAGTATAACGGGCGTCCCCGAACTCTTTTTTGAGGGATTATAACAAAAAAAATTATTTTGCTAAACTTGAGTTTAGCCTAACTTGAGGTTAGGAATTAGCAAAATTAAATTTTTTTAAATTATTCCACAAAAAAAGAGTTCGGGGACGTCCGTTAGCATGTTCGCTATCATTCCCTAAATTCTTAAGGCCAAGTCTTTATTATTGTAGGAAAAAAGCCGGGGGAACCTAAGACTGCTAAAATCGATAATTTTCTAAGTATCACATGCTCTTAAAGTGAAACCCTATCTGCTGCGTTCCTCGATAGAAAAACTATCGAAAAAGCTTTTGGAACATATATTTAAATCACGCGACCGAAAATGATAAAGTATATTCTGAAACTAAGGAGAAGTTTTATTCACTGTTAACTTTGTTGACATTTGGCCACTTTTTAAAAATGTATTAGAGTTTGTCAACGAAGTGATATCTTGTCTGTTTCATGCTTTGTTTGAAAAACTACCCCAAAACTTTCGGATTCCAAGCTTGCCACCGCAAGGAGTGCATTATTTGTTGAATATCGAGTTTCGACTTCCCGAGATATGCCTAAAAATGTACAAACATGGCGACAATTTTATTGCTGTAAACATTATTCTCCTGCGTGAAATTATTGCAAAGAGTTATACAAAGACAAAATAAAAACCAAAAATTACTGCTAAGCGCAAAGAATGATTGGCAAATCATTTCTCGTCAGTAATTAAGCAACAATTAATTCCGTTTCAGAATTGTATTTTCCTTTTCATATCTTTGTCCTTCGACAGTCGAATGTTTTCAAATCAAAAGAAGATAGCATATGCTCATATGCTCATATACTTAAACAATTTTATAAACAGAGTAATAACAGATTGCTTCACTTAAACTTTCCCCCCCCCCCGCCCCCATGAAAATATGATGGGTCCAGTACAGCGGCGATCATTGAAGCGGGAAACATGTCCTAATTACTCTGCCTAGAGGATCCTTAGTATGATCTCTTGTATACGCGTATATATCAGTTGCCAATGCGCATGCCTGTTTCATCTATAAGCGGAGAGTTCAATGGAACATCCGCGTAGCTGCACTTGTTGACTTCAGTTAAGTGTCGACCTTCGGCGCGACAATTTCGTTCAGAATTGAGATCACGTTTTATTCTCTGCTTACGCCCTTAATGAGAAACATCAAATAAAATTTCTGCGGAGAAAGAAACCAGTAGCAAAAGAATAGCGAATATAAATGGTAACTATTCTATCCGTGCGGAAGACTCTCCTTGAATATTTCAATTTCCACAAAACTTGGAAAATAGACCCAGGTAGCATTTTGGCAAAAGAATTTTCCACAAATTTACTCAATTTCATTATTACATAGTAAATCTCAGAGATATTATTATTCTGAAGTTGGATAAGAACGCTGCAAATAATTGAAAACTACAATTCTCGGACAGCAGATAATTCTTATCACGAGGCAAATAAAAATTATCCATTGTCGGATAATTGTAGTTGTCAATTCTTTGCAACGTTCGTATCCAAATTCAGATAAATAATACTCCTGGAATTTACTGTACGCGTAGTGACATAAGGTATGGATTAATTTTAATGTACGTGTATTCTTATCATTCATATCTCACTATCATATTTTTATTTACTGAATTAGGATTTAAAAAAGACACAATATAATATTTGAGAAATTATATCATTTTATCAAATGCTTTATTCGATCACTAAGGACAATCATTTTTTTATATGATTCTCCTCTACCTATCCTTCATATGACTATCTGAACTTTTCAAACTTTATAAAAGAAATGCATAAAATGCTTGCTGAGACAGTGCTTGACTGTGAAAAAAGTAACGCGATTAAAATACTGAATCACTAATAGAAAAGTTCGTCGATCATCGTTAATCGTTCATTCATCTTCATTTTGTGGTGTTATAATGCGTAAGAACTTCGAAAAATACTGAGTGACTTCCTCCTTTTATTCGAATAAAAGTATGAAAAATACTTCAGCTCAGGCCAGGTGACATCCCAAAACTCTTCCAAAATTACAAACTCTGCGAAAAAGCATGGTAACGTATGTATGAGTTACATAATAGAATTTACTACGTATATTGGCGAATGACCATGAAGTTAAAATTGTTATTTTTCGAATGTAATTACTAATAATAATCGACATGGGTTCGCAGCATGAAGTTGTTTCTATTTGTAGTTGATACATTCTGTTCGCAGCATGAAGTTGGTTAGTAGTGATAATTTAAAAAAAAATTATTTTGTTTTGAGATTCAATAATAATTTGAAAATTAAAAATATTAGTACACCTGATCAATAATTCTATTAATGCAAATGGAGATAGTAATTGCAAGTCTTAATAAACTTTAGACTGACAGAACAATCATATCACTCATAAAATTATGGGAAATTTCTAAGTTGTGTGCCACTGTAATTTTTTGTAAGTAAAAATTCGAGTGTTACGGATACATGGAAAAAATAAGTGTTGAAAATTCCAAAATCATTATACAAATGCAGATATTCAATTAATTCTTTAGATTTACTCGAAACTCATTTTCCACATAAAAAAATTATCAAAAGGTTACAAATTTACTGCGTCAATAATTCTTTCTTGCTAATAATTTTAATTTAATAATGTGCTAAAAATCAAAACATTTCGAATTAATGTGTAAACCGTGAATCCTTCCAGGTGGATAGACTCCATTTCATTTATAATATGAAGGTTTAATATATTAACAATGTACAAGTAAAAATGATCAAAGTTGAATAATTTCTTAATATGTTCAAATATAATTATTGAAGCTTCACATCGGATGCATTAATATTTCAATTATGTTCAATTTATGGTATATAAAGTTCTGTGCGATAATTTCAAATCTGTTAAATTGTACAAACAATGAAATTAATAATTGGAAACTAACGTTCTCAAAATAAATATATTTGACGATTCACTTACTATGTTTCTTCAATTTGCTTCTTTTAGATTAGCTTGCCACACTGGGGTGTCGGCCATCCCAGCGATAATAACTGTACTAGAAATTAACTATTGTATGTTTTTCTTGGAAAATTGGTATGAAATTTGTGAAAAACTTACTGTGAAAGATCATATAGGTGATATAGCCAAAAATTAAATTTAAGTACACTAAAAAATCTGCAGAAGCAAAAAAAAAAATGAAAAAATGATAGTTTTTACAAAAACATTCATGTGTTTTATATTATTTAATATTAAGGGCTAAAATTTTAGCTGAGTTCCTCTAATAATGTGTCACTATAAGACAAAAATATTAGTTTACAGTATCGTCCAAAAAAGGTACTTATTATGAGCAATGAAGGACGAAATTTTTCGGAAAAATCAGTTATGCATTTTTGCCAAAAAATTATATTCTAATTATGAAAAAAAAAAGAAAAGCTTACATTATTTTTACTTAAAATGATAAGAAACATTATTCTAAAGGAAAACGAATCAATTTGAAGTATAATAGTAATTTTTGACACGCCTTGCGCAAAGCTCGATATTGCGCACGCTAGCGTATGCTATATTAAGCTTTGCCCATGTCTTATCAAAAAATACCGTTCGATACGTGTGCGAGAATTAACCTTGTGTACATTTCACTCAAGGCTAAAATCACACATTTTATTACTATTTTCTTCACTCTGGAATCAAAACATACTCGTAAAAAAATTCAACCAGAAAAATCAATTTCGATCATACTTGCCACACTAGGTTGTTTGACACCCCACGCAACTTCGAACAGTTACCACAGATGCGTAAACTAGTGCAGCTCTATGCCAATGTCCTGAATAGGTACTGGCAGTCTCGAGTTATTGGCAAATATTGATGTAAACAGATTTCCTTCACGTTTAGGTACTTAACCCTTTCGCTGAAAAGGGGGGTCTGCGAGACCCAGACAAGGTTTGCTTCGTTGGTTACTCGGAGGATAGAAACGGGCCCAAGCTGTATCTCCATCCTAAAAAATTTTATTTGGCATACTTGGCATGTATTTGGATAGAGCTTGGGCACGTTTCTATTTTCCGAGTAAACAACAAAGTGAATTTCGTCTGGGTCTCACAGACCCCCCTTTTCAGCGAAAGGGTTAAAATTAAGAAAAAAAAGCCTGAGGTGTAATGCACCCCACAGTGGCAAGTAAGGGTTGAATAATATATAGAACAATATTGAATTGCTAAAAATTAATCAATTTCACAACACAAAAATGGGCCATTTTCAAATATATAGCATTTGAAAAAATGCAAAGCTTTCATAAATGAAATAAAAGGATGTAATTTCTTTTTCAAAAATTAATAGATCTGTGTTTAGAGAAATAAAAATTTGCAAGATTTCCTGAATTCCTGCAAATCTCTTAATACCTTGAATTCTCTAAAATCCTTGATCCCTGTGAATTCCCTGAATTTCTGGAATATTCTGAATTCCTGAAATTTTTCGAAATCGCTGAGGGCCCTGAAATCCTTGAATTCTCTAAATTCCTCACATCTCTGAATTCCTTGAATTCTGCGAAATCCTTGATTTCTCCGAATTTCCAGAATTTCTTGTATTCTCTGAATTCTCTGATATCCTAGAATATTTGGATTTCTCTGAATTTCCTGAATATTATAAATTCTTGAAATTCCAGGAATTCTCTAAATTCCGTGAATTCCTGCAAACCTTCTGAATTCTTTGAATTCTCCGAATCCGTAGAATTTCTTGAATTCCTTTAATTCTTCTAAATTCCTCTGAATTCTTTGCATTTTTCGAAGTCAGATAAGTTCAGATAATTCAGAGAATTTAGATAACTCTAGATATATCTGAGAATTCAGAGGAATTAGAAGTATTTCAAGGAAGTTAAGCATTCAAAAGGATTAGAAAGCGTTCCAAAAAAATTCAAAAGAATGAAAAGTCAGCATGAACTGAATATTTTTTAAGTAGATTTCTGATTTTCCACGACTCTTTCTACATTAATCTATCAAAAATATAAAAAATTGGCTTAAGAAATGAAACCATGCCTCTCGAATTATTTTTATAAGGTGATTAAACTGTACAATTTTCATAATGGGAAAATAGTAATCTTTTTTTATATTTGTTTATTATTAATTGGATTTATTTTGTACATTTTCAAATAAATGTTTGGTACTTTTTATAAAATGAACATTTTCTCAAGGTGAGGTTACTAAATGAAAGAAAATGTCGAATTTTATAATTTATGATGCAAAAATAACGACTGCTACTATAGAATAAAGAAAATAATCCAATCTCTATCTTTATTTGCGTTCTATTCACGCGTATTCTACTTTTTTGTAAGTTTTATTTTCACTCCTGGTCTTTGAAAAAGTCCTTGTAATGTCCAGTTTCACAACACATGATTTTAACTTCAACTGTCAGAAATGTGCAAAATATTTAACGAAAAAAAAAAACTTCAATATAGTTCAGCATGTGAACATTGAATGTATTTTAACTATGAAATAACAATTGCGTGCAACTGATTGGAAGTGAGAACAGAATTTATACATCCAGTCATGATACTACTGTCGCTTTTTGGATTTGTTTTGATCGAAAATTGTTTCACGAGTTTTTGATAGAAATGTTCATAAGTGGGGAGGGTGCAGAACTCTATTCATACTATCTAGCTCAATTTGTGTTTATTAAGAGAAAAAGTTTCTATTTGCAATACAACATCCTATATTTCGGATCTACCTTTGGGCCTTTTCCAATGTTCAAATGACAGAATTACTGAAAAAATGTTTCATAGAGTAGTCGAAGAAACTCAAGTAAACAAATAATTGAACTTTGAAGATTTTTGGAAAACAGAAATTATTTCGGAGTGATAACCTGAAAGCATAATTCTACATTGCTAGTAACAGTTTACTACTCTACGCTGGTGGGGACTTCATGGGGTAACCTGAGACTTGTTTATAGAAACGATGCTTGACCGAGAGAACTGCATTGCTGAACACAGTTCTTACTGCGATTAAAATTCTATTTTTTGATATTCTGGTGAAATTATTACTTTGATTAAACTTTCCTTCTAAGCAATCTGTAACTGAATCTAGTAGTTTGTTTTCGAACATTGAAACAAAATCCAATCATACCAAAGAAGTTGCCTGAGATAAAATTTTGCATTTTTAAACTTTAATTTCTTTATGCACTTCCTCCACTTTTCATACTTTATAGCTTGTGGTATAATAGATTTATTAGAACTCTTTCGGAAAATAGGGAGGGCAGAACTCTGATCAGAACTACTAAAATCATTAAAATTGTAAAATTCAACTGTTTTTGGTATATTTAAAGTACTGTGACTTTTTGAATTTTGCTTTAATCGAAAAGAGTTCAACGTCTTTTCTATTAAACTCTTGCGGGGAGAAATCTATCTAGAACTCGTAGAAATCTCACCATTTTTCAAATCCAAATTTTTGGGTCTTTTAGAACTGCTGTAGCTTTTTATATTTCGCATTGATCAAAGAGTAGTGTAAGAGTGAAAATCAATGCAATTCGCTCAGAAACTTTCCTTTGGAAAAAGTATTTCGTATTCAGCTGAAACATATTTTCTCAGTAGTCCTCTGTAAAGGTAAGTAGAATTTATATGAATAGGCCTAGATTATTATCATTATTATTATTGGCCATACATAATTTTATATTCGAACCAACTGTACTACACGGTATCAAGACATGGACGTGTCAAGAGAAGGACAGCAGTAAAATTAACGCGATTAGTATGAGAACTCTGTGCACAATATGCGGGAAAACACTGATGGACAAAGTCCGAAACGAGATAATCCTCAAAGAATGTGGTGCAAAAGAGACAATAGTGGACACATGGGAAAGAAATCAGTTAAGATGGTTCGGACATCTTGAAAGAATGAAAGATGAACAACTCACCAAACAAGTGTATGAAGGTGAAGTAAAGTTGAGAATGCCCAGAGGTAGAACACCGAAAGAATGGTTAGAATCTGTGAATGAGACACTAATCCGAAGGGACATCAGAAGCCATAGAAACACGAGAGCTTGCATGAAAAAATGCATGGACGTGAAGGAAGCTAGAGTAGTATGCCAGGACAGAAAAATGTGGCGACAAATAGTTTGTAAACAGAGTGACAATAGAAATAATGGCACCTGAAACAAAGACCTTGCACATTGACGGGCCCAAGTGGGGAACCATACATAACAACTTTGTGAGGCTCTTCAGTTGGGGTGATCGCTAGAGAGATTGATCCGCAACCTGGGTCGGAGCAGTGTTGCGGAATGAACTTGTCATTTAAATAAATAACACGAGAATTCAGCGCAATCTGAAATATCTATACCTAATACCTATATACATGTCTACCTTATGCCTATATACCCACTTACACACTGCTATCTTCCAACCGAGGGGTTGATAACGTGGTAACGTGGGGTAGGGGGTATCGTTTTTCAGATTGATCTGGAATTCTCGACCCATAGCTTCTCCGACCCATCTTGCTGATCAATCTCTCTAGTGATCGCTGCAAATGAAGGGCCTCACAAAATTGTTATATGTGGTGCCCCATTCTTCTCTTTGACTAACTTCACTCACATCCATAAAAATAATTGCATGACCGAGTGACAAAATAATGAAAGAAAAAATGTTATTCTGCAGGTTATAGTGCTACTTACCTACTTTTTATCGATAAAGCACTTTAATGATTGAGTGATTCCATATCATGAACAATATTTTATGGATGAACTAACCTCGTGAATAGTTTTCTTCAAGAAGAAAATATGTGTGACTGGGCGACACCGACAACCCGAGTAGAAATTTAGACCCTGCTTTGAACCAGAATCTCCTTATTAGAACCTGCTTTGACGGTATTTGAACATATAGCCCCCACTTTAAACTTTTAGCTCCAGAAGAATGAAATATTAAAGCCCCATTTGACACTATTTCAATCTACAGGCCATACCTTAAGTCTTTAAAAGCTACAATCTTCCCATTGAAGAACCTACTTTGACTCTATAAAACTTCTCTTTCGCTTAAACTCGTTTAAACGTTGTTTAAACCCTCTTTCATTTCTGAACCTACTTTATTTCTTTTCAGTCGACAATCTTCCGACTCTACTTTGACGCTTTATAAAATTCACAATAATAAACTAACACAGCTTATTGACTTAGTTCAAATTAACTCATTGGACATCTTAATAACTGCAATTACACTTAATAAACAAAAATATTAAGTTCAAGATTTAACCTGAATGTCATACATTATTTATACACGAATACTTATTTACAATGCTCAATCACAGAAAAATATATTCTCTGACAACTAAAGATAATGAAAACTTGTATAGGAATAATATTCCTTATGGAAATGACTAAATGTTGCCAATTACTGCGTTATTATGAACATTTTTATGAAAAGTGGATAAAATTTCGGATAAAAAATAAAATGGACAAATAAAGTTGTGGAAAAGTGGTTAAGATTGTGAATATTTTACAGTCATTCATGGTCTCATAAAATTTATTCAGAATTGGTTTTAGAGTGATGAAAAATCACAACAAATTATTAGAATAAAATACTTGTGGTGGTTAGCCTGCCGGCGCCGGCAACGAAGAACCTTGACGACCTTGGAAACCTTGAAAAACCTTATGCACTGATAACATATATGGCTATGAAAATTGCAACAACAAAAAAACGATTTTCAAGATGAAAATTTAAAAAACCAAGTTAATAAAAAGAAAAATGTTATTTTTGTAACATTTGATTAGAACCTAGTGTACTGATGTATTTCGATACGCTGACTACGAACATGGACATGAAAATACCTGCTAATATAATTGTCAAGGTTGAAATATGGAAAAACTACGTTTTTTTGTGTAATGTAAACACTATCGGTACCGGTAAAAAGCATATTTAAAGCATATACGAAAGGGACTGTCATGCATCTTAGAGTATGACCATGTAACTTAATAGTTATTTTGTTAGTTTTTGGCTTATGATGCTTTGGATGGAACGCTCTACATATATAGTACACTTTATATTGTCGATTCGCAACACAAGAAATACGATTACGACCCGTGGTGATGGGAAAATACTCCTGTGCTTTTGTGTACTTTTTCTGTTAAAATTCATTATCTTTCGGAAGAAATAACATAGAGGGATAAATCCTATTGGAAGTTTTAGATCAATACCTGCAGAATATAGGAAAAAATAAAGAGAATGTAAAAAAAATTTGTAACCTAAAAAATCGATGTCAAAGTTGACAGTTTTTAGTTAAAATTTAGATTATCGATTACCATGAGTGCCTAGGTATTGAATTTTACATGCTTCACATCTTTAAAAATAGATTTCTTCATACTGATTCCAGAAACGGCCTTAAAATTACTTGAGGACTTTGGAGTTCGTAAAAAAAAGCCATTGGAAATGCTATCCAAAACATTTAAGTTCCGAATTATTTCTACGCAATCAAATTGAACCATTCATCGTATTTAGAGGTTTTTGGGGTGGCGATTTTCGAATCCGAAGTCAAAATGTTTAAATCAAAAATCTCGAATCCAATATGGCGGACAAACATCCTAAAATAAAGCCAAAATGTCTAATAATTACTGCCAGAGGGGAGGGGGGGGGGGGGGGGGGGGTTTTTGGGCCTTATTTCGAAACCGAAGACAAACTGTCGAAATTCAACATGCAAAGTCCAATATGGCGGACGCAAATCCTCCAATTAACCCGATATAACCAACAATTACTATTCAGGGTTTTCTCGGGAGGATAATATGATCCACCTTATTGAATACATTATTTTGAATTTTGAAATTTTGACTTTGGATTTGAAATCCAAATAGTTGGTTTCGGTTTTGGTTTCTTGGAAATCTAACCGAAGGACCTATGACAAAGCCACTGAACGCGTCCTCGGGTAGCGGATAAAGGGTCTCTGTACCAGGGGTTTCCGCTGAATATGGTTAAAATATTAATTATTAGGCAGTGGCGGACAATTGTCCAGAGATGATCCCGACGGAATAACCCCGAAGCGGAGGTGTAACAACCCTGCCGAAAGCTGAATGACACCTGGGTGAGATGTATCAAACGGTGACTCTGGAATGCCGGTAGACCTCTCAGAATACCAGCCTTATCCTTGCATGCAGGGCTCTACAAGGATGAACGAACCATTTTCCCTAGCTGCTCATGGGAACAACAATGACCACACCAAACATAGTTGGAGTAAGTGCGGTTCAAAACAATCAAACGCGCAGGGCTCCCGACAATGGGTCGCACAACAATGCCGACTACCCTACAGTTGGGGGAGCCAATCAAGACGAAGTAAGTGCGACTGACCGGCCGGAATCTTGTTACTTTTAAGTAAACGGATCAACTCAATGACGGCCTGCTAGAGTGCTGCGATACCAGCAGTGTCCCTGAACGAGAAGATTCTTCCAAGTCCAAAGATCTGACTGAACTGGATGATGAGCTTCGTGGAGATTTTTCCGAAGAATTCGACCTCTGGACTATCAATTGTGGCGTGTAAAATGCAGCGAAAACTTTGGCAGATGCAAGCCGTAAAAAAACCAACGGTTGATCATAAGACCAAAAGACGAATGCATCAACTCAGCACAAAGATAGGCTGGGCAAGACAATACGCGTCCCGCATTCAGTGTGTGATTGACTAAATAACATCTGGCAGGACTTACTCTGCCAAGGTTCGACAGTTCGCGCGCGAACTGCGGATCCGTCATCACATAATCAATAAGTCCAAGCTACTGATCATCAGGCAGCATATTGTTGACAGAATAAGAGTACTATGTAACGTTAGGAGAACTTTAGAGCGGAGAGAGAGATGGGTCAGAAAAAATCCACCGTTTTTATCTGACACATCTAAACTCTTCCAAGACCCTCCAATTACTGTCGACCATTCGCCCAAACTAGAGAAGGTGTAAACGTTCTGGAGAGAACTCTACGAAGTCTAACATCCACCGAGGAGGTGAAAAACATACTAAGAGGTATGAAGAACTATTCCGCTCCGGGACCAGATGGTATCAAGGCCTTCTGGTGGAAGAAGTTTTCTTCGACCCACCAGCATCTGTCCCGAATTTTCACTTCATATCTAAAGTCGGAAGAGCCTATTCTGGAGAGCTTGGTGCAAGGACGCACAGTGCTCCTGCCGAAGACGGGCAACTTAGCTGATCCTAAGATCTACAGGCCAGTAACTTGTCTGATCACACTGTATAAGATCTTTACAGCTATCCTAAATGATAGGATTGTTCAGACAGTTGAACCTGTGTGGCAAAAGATGTATGAACAACGCGGCTCGAAGAAAGGCGTAGCAGGATATCGGGAGAACCTGCTCATCGATAGATGTGTCTGTAAAGACGCAGCATCCCATCAGCGATTTCTATCGATTTATCATCTGTCTGTTGGAAAGCTTGAAGGTCCATCCACACATCGTGAGTTGCATAGAGAGATTAATGCCGCTTAGTAAAAACAGATTTACTATCTCATCTGGAAGACACCGAGTGATCACGAACAGTATCACCTTGCAGAGTGGTGTGTTTCAGGGCGACACCATGAGCCCTCTCCTTTTTTGCCTCACATTATTGCCACTATCTCTCGCACTTCGCCATACCGAAGGGTAACTCTGCGGCAAACCTGGAAACCGAAAGCATAAGGTCACTCATGTATTTTACATAGATGATCTTAAGATCTATGCTAGAAATCAACAGAAACTACATCTAGCTCTAAAAATTTTCAACGAGTACACTCAAGAGATTGGAATGGAGTTCGGGAAATAAATGCGCCAAGTTTAATTTGAAGAAAGGAAAACTTAACGGCATCCCCGAAGATCCTGAGTTCGTTGATAGAAGCGCTATACGACACCTTTGCGCTGGAGAGACGGGTGACGCACAACTTTGCACGTAGCAACTTTGCACGTGCCCAACTGTGCACGTCGATGGCTGGACGGACAACTGTGCACGTCCATCTGTGCACGTCCATGACCACAGGAGCCCATCTGTGCACGTCGAAATTTCGACGTGTACAGTTGTCATTTGGACAACTGTGCACGTGCACAGATGGTACTTGGACAACTGTGCACGTCGAAATTTAGACGTGCACAGATGTCACTTTCCTAACTGTGCACGTGCACAGATGTCACTTGCCCAAATGTACACGTGCACAGATGTCCCTTGCCCAACTGTGCACGTGCACAGATGTCCCTTGCCCAACTGTGCACGTGCACAGATGTCACTTGCCCAACTGTGCACGTTTATGTCCTTACGTAAGGGTTGTACTTAAGTAATTCAGGGAGTTCACGGAATTCAGAGAATTCAAAGAATTCAGAAAGTTCGAAGAATTCACAGAATTCAAGGGATTCAGAGAAAGCAAGGAATTCAGCAGATTGGACGCATTCAGCGAATTGAAGGAATTCAACAAACTTACGTGATTCGGAGAATTCAACAAATTCAGGGAATGCAGAGAATTCAGGTTATTCAGATAATTCAGGGAATTGCGAGAATTCAAGGAATTCAGAGAATTCTAGACATTCAGCAAATTTAAATGCATTCCGCGAATTCTAGAAATTCAGCGAATTCAAGGAATTCAACGAATTCAACAAATTCAAGGAATTCAGAGAATTCAACAAACTTAACGAATTCAACAAATTGAACGAATTCAAGGAATTCAGAGAAAGCAAGGCATTTAGCGAATTGGAGGCATTCAGCTAATTGGAAGGAATTCAGAGAATTAAAGGATTCAGGGAAGTCGAAGAATTCAGAAAATTCAAGGAATTCTGAGAATTCTGAAAATTCGAAGAATTCAGTCAATTCAAGGATTCAGAGAATACAAGGATTCAGATAATTCAGAGGATTCCGAGAATTCAGAGAATACAAGGAATTCAGAGAATTCAAGGAATTCAGAGAATTCAAGGAATTCAGAGAATTGAAGGAATTCAGAGAATTTAAGTAATTCAGAGAGTTCAAGGAATTCAGAGAATTCAAAAAATTCAGAAAATTCGAAGAATTCATAGATTTCCAGGAATTCAGAGAAAGCAAGGCATTCAGCAAATTGGAGGCATTCATGTCGAACAAAGAGATTTTCATATTATTATTATTATTATATATTAGCAGTTCGAACTCGAAAGTTCATTGCCTCATCTACCCGAAACCGCCACACATCTCTTTCCTGTGCATCCTCCATCCAGTTTAAGTAATCATGTCCTAGTTCTTTTAAATCATCCTTTACATTTTCCTCCCATCTGTTTCTCGGTCTGCCTAAGGGTCTCTTACCAATCGGTCTCCCTCTTAAAACTTGCGCCACTGTTCTTTCATTTCCCATTCTTGCTACATGCCCCGCCCATCTTAGTTTACGCGCTTTCATTACTCTATTAATATTTGCTGACCCGTAGAAAGCATGCAGCTCATCATTATGCAGTTTTCTCCATTCGCCGGTCTCTTCGTCCCTTTTTGGACCATAGATTTTTCTAAGTACTTTATTCTCAAAAACTCTAAACCTATTCTCCTCTCCTTTCGTCAGCGCCCACGTTTCGCACCCGTACGTGACGACCGGCATTATTATTGTTTTGTAGATTCTTACTTTTATGTTTCTAGATAGCAATCGCGATTTTAATAGTGTGTTTGCTGCATAATAGCACCCATTGCCAGCGTGCAGTCGCACGTTGATTTCCGTTTTAATCTTATTTTCGCTAGTTATAATTGGCCCGAGGTATTTAAACTCGCTAACCCTTTCGAATTTCATATTTCCGGCTGTTAGATCCCCGTCTTGATTACTTTGTTCAGATCTGACGACGGTCATATATTTTGTTTTCGTTTCGCTAACCTCCAAGCCAATATCTTAGGCTTTTGTGATCAAGATTTCTGCATTTTTAGCTACCGTTTCTTTATCATCCCCTAGTATGTCGAGATCATCCGCATATCCAAGAATTTGTATTACCCCATTGAGGGTAGCACCGGTCGGATTCGCCTGCACTTGCCTAACCACGTATTCTAAAACTAAGTTAAAAAGGACGCACGAAAGTGCATCGCCCTGTTTCAGACCATCGCGGATCGAAAACTCTTCAGATAACCTTCCGTTTACGCGTATTCTTCCCCTACTGCCGCTTAAGCAAATTTCGATAAGTCTAACCAATTTTCTTGGCACACCCAAGAACTCTAGGATCCAGTACATTCGCGCGCGTATAATAGAGTCTTAAGCTTTTTTAAAATCGATAAATAGCTGATGCACTGCTTCATTAAATTCCCATTTTTTTTCTAGCAGTTGTCTAATTGTGAACATTTGATCGCTTGTAGATCGGTTTCGGCGGAATCCACACTGGCAATCCCCAATGATTTCCTCGGCGAGAGGAGTTAGCCTACCTAAGATTACATTGGACAGGATCTTATAACACGACGACACAAGTGAAATTCCCCGATAATTGTTACAGTTCATTTTATCGCCTTTTTTAAAGATAGGAATAACAATAGAGGTATTCCATTCTTCAGGTATGCGTTCTGTTTTCCAAACTGCGCGTATTAATTTAAAAATTTGTCTTGTGAGGCAAGGGCCTCCATTTTTTATCAGTTCTGACGGTAGGTCGTCAATGCCCGCGGCTTTGTTATTTTTCAACTTCTTTACAGCCATTTCTATTTCTATATACGCAGGATCATCAATTAATAGATCAGCAGTGTGGATTTCGCCGAGATTACCTTCAACGGGGGCTTCGCGTACATTTAATAGTTTCTCGAAATAGTCTTTCCATAAATTCAGTCTCTCTGTCGCATCGGCTACTAGATTGCCATTTTCGTCCCTCATTACTTCCGTTCTACTTTGAAAGCCTTTCCTTATAAAATTGATTCCCCTGTACATCTCGCGCGGGTTATGCTGTTTATTATGCGTTTCTATTGCTAGTATTTTATTCTTTTCCCACTCCCTTTTCTTGGATCTATAAAGCCTTCTTGTACTTTTACTAATCTCGAGATACTTCTTATATGTTTGATCGCACTTATTTTGTAAACTACTTAGTCTGGCCTTCCGACGTTTTTCAAACCAGAGTTTGCACTCTTCGTCAAACCATGGTTTGCTTTTTGTTACTTTCTTTAAACCTATCGTAAGCTTCGCGGCTGTCTTTACCGCCTTTTTTATATTGCTCCACAGGGTTTCCGGATCCTCTTCGTAATTATTGTTATTGTCTCCCTGTTCTTGGAGAGCGTCAAATCTACTAGAAATTTCAACTTGATAATTTAATGTTTCTGTTGCTGTTTTGAACTTATCTATATTGAAACGAACTGTTGGCTCTGTGCGGCTTGTTTTCTTAGTTATCGCTAGCCTAGATCTTATTTTTACTATCACGAGAAAATGGTCTGAATTTAAATCCGCTCCCCTATACGATCTTATATCGGAAATGTTTGTATGACGTCTTCTGTCAATTAGAACGTGATCAATCTGATTGTGAGTGTTACCATCTGGTGATCTCCAGGTGGCCTTATGTATATTTTTATGCTTGAAATATGTGCTTTTGACAACGAGGTTCTTTGAAGCTGCAAAGTTTATTACTCTAGTTCCATTGTCGTTACTGACGTCATGCAAACTTTCTGATCCTATTGTAGGCCTATACATCGGTTTTTTCCAATTTTCGCGTTGAAATCCCCCAATACTATTTTTGCGTCAAAAGTTGAGAACTTGTCAAAAACCTGCTCGATTGTTTCGTAAAAGAGATCTTTAGTGTCTTCGTCTTTGTCCTCGGTGGGGCAGTGCACATTGATTAATACCTGTTTGTTGAAAATACCCTTCAGTACAATGTATGATAACCGATCGTTAATGAATTGCATGTCGATAACCGCTTGCGAGATTCGTTTATTAATAAGAAAACCGGTCCCCAGAGTGCGCCCCTTACCTCCCCCAAAGTGAAAAGTATAGCTATCCTTAGAAATTGACCCGAAATCTCCCGGCCAACAGGTTTCTTGAAGTGCTATTAAGTCAGTTCTGTATTCATTTGCTATCTCAATGAGTTCGCTAAATCCGCCAGTATAGGATCCTATTCCGATCGTAGGTGAGTCCACTGTCCTAGGAGTGATAACCCCCATACCTCCCTAGGTCTAAGCATGGGAGCTTTCCGACTCTGACAAGGACTATGTCAACTTGTCGTCAGACACATTACAGTTTCATCCTCGTATCCTAACGTCCCCCTGCAAGGCAGCGCGCCTATACTGGCATCAGTACCCCTTTGGCCCTTTGAAAAGAATAATTTCTTAACAATAATATTTGAAATATTTTCAAACTAACATTAAGAAAGTTAATAAGCTCCATTCCACCACGATTTAATAATTTCAACTGTAAGAAATTTATTATACATAGATACAGAGGATCACCCTCATATAAACCCTTACGTAAGGACATAAACGTGCACAGTTG
>CAKNXH010002056.1:239114-266212 GCA_932178445.1 Andricus quercusramuli | reverse complement strand
CCATGTAACGAACCGTAACAAAATGTTTCTACCCCCCTATTGCTGTATGTAATTTATGGTTTCCAGAAATAATAAGATATGGGACTTGAAACTAGTGGAAATTAGTTGTATTTAAGATAATGCGTGCTGTGCAGGGAGAAAACTTCATTTTCAAAATTCTATGATTTTTCTTCGACCAATTTTTTTTCTTTAACCATTAACATACATATACAAATCAAAAATTTTGAAATTTATTTCTTTTAACCAAAAAAAAGTGACTTTTCTACGATAAGAGATGACTTATTAAGAAAATACTTAAATTTTCTAAAAAAATAATTAAATTCTCTACAAAACAATTGAATTTTCAAAGAAATAGTTCAATTTTCAACCTTAAAAGAAAATTGGTAACAAAAAAGTTTAATAGTTGATAGTTCAACCTAGAAGAATGAAATGTAATTGAAAAAAAAATTAATTTCAAAATTAAAAGGACGAATTTTCAACAAATAAAAAGATTTCTCAGTGATGAAAGAAAAAAAAGTTCACCTGAATTGTTGATCCTGAAAGCCAAACGACGAATTTTCTGTAGAAACTTTTCAGCAAAAAAATCAATTTTCAACAAAATAGTTAAATTTTTAACCAAAGAGGTAAAGCTTCATTAAAAACAAATTCAACAGAATAGTTCAACTTTTACCCACGCAGTTAAATTTTCAATGATAAAAAATCAGTTCTCAACTAAATAGTCAAACTTTAACCAAAAAGATGAATTTTCAAATTAAAATATGAATCTTCAACGAAAAAATTATTTTTCAACAAAGTGATTCAAAAAAAATTTTCAAAAAAAAAAAACAGTTTAAATAAGAAGTAAATTTTCTACGAAGGTATTTGAATTTTCAACCCAAAAAGACGAATTTTCGATAATAACAGTTCAATTTTCATACAAAAAGGATGCATTTTTAAAACAATGATTTAATTTTTAATCAAACAGTTGCATTTTCATTTTCATTTTCAAACAGATGACTTTTTAAATCAGAAAGACAAATATTAAATATATAGTTGAATTTTCATCGAAAAAATATTTAAATTAATTTTTCTACACAAAATGTGAATTTTTCTGAAAAGATAAATTTTCTATGAAATAGTTGATTTTTCAACCAAACAGTTGCATTCTTATCAAAAAAAGATTAATTTTCTACTCAGATAGATGAATTTTTTAATAAAAAATATACATTTTCCAAAAAATAGTTGGATTTTTATCCAAAAAACATCTAAATTTATTTTTCAACACCAAAATATGAATTTCTGTCAAAAAGTAAATTTTCTACGAAATAGTGGAATTTTCAAGCAAAAAGATTAATTTTTTAACAAAACTGTTGCATTTTCAAACAAATAATAAAATTTACAACTAAAAAGATCATTTTCAGGAAGAAGCATCTGCAAAAAAAGAAATATAAATACGAAGCAAATAAATTACTCAGAAGAATGTTATATCAGGATTACTGCAAAACTTAATTTTAAACATTCTCTAATTTTCCCTAACCACCTTTTCATTTTCCCTGACCATTAATATTCAAAAACCAGAATATTACATTTGTAACATTTTGAACCTAGAATCTTTTATAAGCGGAATATAATAATTTCAAATAAAAGCTGAAAATTTTCAAATCTATTCGGTTTGACAGTTATTTAAAGTTTTATAAATCTTGGACTTTTGTAAGATTTTTTTCCAAATCCCTGACTTTTTCCTGAATTAAGAAAAATTTTTGTTGGCTAGGTTCCTTTTTCACTCACCAGTTTTCTTTGTTGCGTAAAGTTGAATTCATATTAAATTTCTGTACAATTTCTGCGGAAGTTTCAATCGAATGCATACATTTAATTAATTACGTAGGGCATTCAAATTGAAATAGTTCAATTTTTAACGTGAAAATCTATAAATTATTTAATTATAAACAGATTCAGAATCGTCTTATTTGCTTTATATAACATTTCAATTTCAGTCAACGTTTACCGAAGATGTTTACACATAAACCTGTCTTGGGTCATAGTTTAGGACGCACGTGATTTATTTTAGAAAAACATGAAAAACTAACAATATTTCCGCAACTTTTTGTTTGTACTTCCTACATTGTAGCATCAAGGGGGGGGGGGGGGTGAAAATTATCCACGTGGTAAATGGACGGCCCCTTAGCTGAGTGTGTGATATTTTTAAAATTTAATATTTCTTTGATTTAAAATTTAAAATGACTCACAGGTTAGGTAAAATATATGTGTTTCAATATGAATGTTCATTCTTAAAATTAATTATCACATTTGCACCTAACAAAAACATAACCTCTTCAGCTGAAGAAATGTTGGTGTATTTTAATTCAACTCTTTAGTATGTAGTGAATAAGTTTTTATTCAGTTAGCACAGTCACACGAGGCAGAATAAGAACCACGAGAAGGTATTTATAAAATTTTCCAAACATTTAAATTATATTTCAAGATATCATGGTAGTAACGGTCTTTTTCAAATTTTGTACGCTGGTGATCTTTTTTTCAAAATACTATTCCTCTACGAAGCAAGCCCCAACGGAAATCAATATTATTTTTAGATTCTTTCTAGACTCAGCTCCTCTAGCTAAAGTCTAGGACAATTTGATGGCAGCCGCCTTGTCTAGAGTTCATCTATAGTTCATCTAGTTGTGTCCAGTAAGTTTTACCTGCGCCCCTTTTTGAGTCTAGAATTTATCTTGTATCATCCAGAAAGGGGTTAATTCTAGATGATGTACTCCTAGACAATCTTATCTAGAAATCTTCTAGATTTTCGGTAGAGAATGCACACAAAAGCTTGCTTCTAAAAAAACTATGTGAATATAACCAGAACGGACGAAATGTCAAAATCGAGGGACATAGTTTTAAAGCCACACTTTGGATGGAATGAAATACAGATTTTTTTGAATAAACATTATTTTAGCTTAATTAACTCAAAATAATACTGTTTTCTAACCTTACCCAGTATCTTCATAGTTTTTAGGCATCAAAAGCACAAGGAAATGTACATCGGGGCAATAAGCTTACTTCATTAAAAATCGAACATTTGAACTTCATTTGCTTTTTATCTGGGTTATTAATCTATTTGAGACTATGTTTACGGGGTACACTTAGATCACTGAATAGATAACTGAACATAAAAATTCCTTTTTAATCTACTGAAATTACTTAGATATCTTTCAAAGACATGACAGTGAAAGGTGCTAGACCTATGACCAAATACAACAAACTTTTTTTTATCAAAAATGATTTATTCAGTGCAAGACGGAAAGATAAATTAACCCAAAATGCTAGAAAGTTGAAAATAAAGAATGTCCAGCGTTGAAAATCGGAGATTCAACTTTGAACAAACAATAATATACTAATGACTACAACGACATAATACTTCCTATTTTTCAGATCAACGAATACAAACAAGAACATTTCTGAAGTACAAATCTTAAAGTATAAACATTTACATTTTTCATTTTATAGCTGAAAACTTTGCGCTGGCCGGCTGGAATGATTGGTTTTAATTTCTATTACAATTGAAAACAGCATCCCTGATATCCGTTGTTCATCAAGATTTTTAAAAGCCACAAAACACTGGGTAACGATAACCGCTCCTTTCATAATAAAATATAAATTAAAATTTTTTACATAGCTTCGATCATAGATTTGACAGTAATTTCATCGTTGAGTTTGCAGAGCGAGGCGAATATGTGTCTTAGGTTAGTCTCTTGTTCGAGTTGTTTAGCTACTTCATGAGCCTTTTGCGTGATGTATGACGGAACACCGGCAAGACGAGCAGCATTAAAGCCGTAAGATTTGGGACAAGCTCCTTCACTCAACTTGTAAAGGAAGGTGACAGTTTCTTGTGAAACAGCCTCCTCTCCTTCTGTCTCCACCATACAGGCCTGTTGACAAAAATTACAAAAAGTCAATTTTTATTTAAAGTTACATACTTAAGTGAAACCATTTTTAAAATTCAGTTTGGCTGACTTCATACACAGTCCAGCAAATATACGGCATTTTAGCACAGAGGCAAGACATATATGAGTTATGATGTAAGACATATAAGAAAATATTGAAAAACAACCAGGTAACGCAAAAAGATGTATAATTCAAGTTGGAATTCTTTTTCACAAGAGCAGAGAGTGTATTCGATGTGACTTGCCAGAATTAACGATAAGAAAGACAATTTGGGAAAGTCATGAGGCAAATGGACACATAGGCCTAAGAAAAACTCACAAATTGATCGCGGATCACTTTTATTACCCAAATTTAGCAAAGGTCATTAGAAAAATGCTAAAGACTTTTGATCCGTACCAGAGGAATAAAATACCGACAATATTGCAAACAGCTTCATTGGAAACTGTGCAACCACTTAAACCGTTGGAATTAATATCCATGATTTTTTTGGTCCATTGACGAAAAGTGCACGTGGATAACAGCACATTTTGGTCATGATACATGCTTTCACAAAATACACAAAACTGTATTCGTTTTGCAATGCAACAAGTGAAATATCAGTCAAGAAACTCGATAAGTTTATCTGACAGGTTGGACAACCGGAGAATGTGTTATCTGAAGGAGGCACGCAATTCATCAGCAAGATATGGGGGACAGCTCTACGTGATCGAAGTATCAAAATGAGTCTCACGTCAATAAGATATCCTTAAGGCAACATGGTAGAATGGGCATATCGAGAATTGGCTTTTTGAGAGTTCGTCAAAATAGGCAAGGAGCACGTTTCCTCTTACAGAGGTTATTTCACTTGTTTGGCATCTGTATTCATATCGACTGGTCGGATGTTTGACAGCTTTTTATGAGCGTCATGAAAACAAATGTCATCAGTTGAGTTGCCCAGGAAACGCCGCGTAACTGTTTCATACGCCGTGTGAATATTAATTCCCGAACTAAAGACAAGCAGAGGAATCTGCAATTTTCCGTACGCTTTATGGACACGGAATATGGCCATTTTCATGCATGTGTTGCAAAAAAAATTATAAAAGGTACACGGAAAAAAGGAACACAGGCAGAAGAAGACATCTTTTGAGAAGTGGAGATTGAGGAGGCTTTTCAACAAATAATTAGATAGAACAACGTGAATGAGAAGAATAACACTGAGGAATAAACAAGGAGGGCCGGAAATTATTACCAACAGAAGTCAGAATATACTGAGGCCGTTATATCAGAATAATCACATAAAAATATACAGGGAAAAACAAACAAGAATCAGCAAGAAAGGATCGTTCGAAAGATACTACAAGATAAAGAGGCATGGAACAGGATGACACGAGTGCAAAAGGGGACGGACGATCTTTTGACTTGCAACACTTGGGACCCAGGACATAAACGGCCTATATCTCAGCTTGGATTGAGATATCTCTCACCTATGTGAGATCTAGAAGTCCGGAGTTTCAAGAATGAGATAGCCAAGGCGGCCTTAGGTGAGTGGAACGGATGAGATTCGACAACCGACGGGCGACTCAGTAGCGTATACTGAAAAGTGCTTCTAGGCAGACGCAGGCCAAGGGGTTCACCCCTGCAACCGGACACTCGACTCACTTCTTTATATCCAAGCGGGCAGACTAGAGAGTTTACCTTTGACACGGAGTCTGTAGTTTATGAAGCTCTGATCTGTGTGTCTTTACTTACGTAAATCAGAAGGATTGTGAACTTCCTAGAAAATATTTAATGATTTTATAAAAAGAGATAATTTTGGGACGTCATAGACTCCAACTTTATTTTCGGCTAAGGCTCTGTAGTGATAGGTCACAGAGTTCACTCTCGAAGCTGAGTTATAACAAGTAAAAGCCAATAAAACCTTAATATCTCCGGGGGACCCATCGAGAAGTGATGTACTGATAAATAATAAGAAAAAAGACTAGAAAAATATCCTCTATGAATTACCAAATTTCACCCCACAACCGATTTTACGTTAGGGACGTGGAATATAAAGACGGAGAGTTTTCTTTAAAATATTGTGTAGCCGTTATTAGGGTTTTCTTTTCCAGAATTAGAGAATTAAGAATAGGTTATCTGTGAGTAAAGAGGAGCATTCGTTAGATCTCACAGTGAATAATTTGAATTCATGGAGTTTATAATTAAAGATAATTAGAATACACTCTTAGGTGATGCATAGTTATATAATTATAAAAATAGCCATTATAGTGAGGAAAGAGATTTTGACTTGGAGAAATATAGCACTGATAAACTTAGTGTAGCTATTGGGCGAGCTATTAGTAATAAAAGAAAAGACTTTATATTGAGCACAATAAAAAAAAAACTGTAGTTTTGCTCCGTTACGGTATCGCGATTCAAAACCAAACTCACTTCTTAGTTTCCTTTACTTTCGTTGAAAAAGATATGAGATATAGTGGAAGCTTATTTCCATTGCTTCTAAATTATATTAAAATTGTTAGGTTATAACCTAATAATTTTTAGTAATCATAGTGAAAAAAAAGTAAAAAAGTGTAATCAAAGGTTATAACCTAACAATGTAAGGATCAAAATAAACAGCTCTTGTAATACTAATATATATATACAATATTATCAATCTAAGTTTTTGTTCACCATTTTTTGCCATTACTTAGGAATTTATCTTCTGAACTTCTCAGGTAGTAGCGATTCTCGTGACGGTAAGGATTTTGTTAATAGCTACCCTAATAGCCCGGAATGTTCCAACTTGAAAAATGTCCACCCCTTTAAATCGTTTGTAAAATTAACAAATGGTATCATGATGAAGCATCCATTGCATGCATAATCCATTAATAATTGTGTGGTAAAAGTTATTTTCAATTTTGTTTTTTTTATTTCATCCCATTGTGTCTGTCGTTGCACGTTGATAGTGAGGCCGCGTGGCCGCACTAAAAAATTAACATATCCGAAAGATCCAGTGTCCATCAATTTCTTTTTAAATCGTCGCAGAAAATTATGAGGAATCGAAATATTTATATTTAAAAAAATTATAAATATGATTCTAAACGAAAAATTGAATCAAATTTTTTATTTTTGTCCCTTTTGGAAGACGCTTGTCCATCCCAGTTTTTTGCTGATTCATTTTTGGGGATGCCATATGATCGTTTTTTGTCTAAAATGAAGAAAATCGTTAGATGGCCTTTTCAATTCTTTAATTTGGTACTCCAGAAGAGGTACAAAGGGATCAAGATCAGTCGAGATATGAAACTGTTTTAAAGTTACAGAAAAGCTAAAAAAAATGTTCTAGTTCTAATAGTATAGGAAATACTATAGTCTCAAGGCCATGTGATGAGTGTGTCATGTGACCAGATTTCCACCTTACTAGCACTTTTTTTATTTTTAACTTGTTTTCATACGAATAGCCACATCGAGTTGAAAATTTGGGATAATGAATAAAAAGGACTAAGAAAGGCAAATAACAGTTTTTTACAAAAAAAAAACTTTTTTCATGATTATTACAAACTAGGACCAGAGCCGCCTTTCTTAGTGATTTTTATTAATTATCCCAAATTTTCAACTCGGTGTGGCTATTCGTGTGAAAATAAGTTGACGAATAAAAAAAGTGCTGGTAAGGTAGGAATCCGATCACGTGACCCACTCGTCACATGGCCTTAAGCAGCGAAATTTAAATGAAGATTTGGTTGATATTTCAGATTTTTTGATATTGTGTTGTTTTAAATAAATTAAAGGGATATCTGTCCTATTCTGCTGACAAAAATATATTTTGTATTCTAAAATGTCTAGAGTTGCTGACACTCGTGATGAGAATCGCAAGAAAGTGCGCTTACTATGTTTTTGAAAAATTAAAATGATAGTAAATCTAAAAGTAAGTCTTAGGAAGGGTTCAAAAACATTTGGATTTTAACGATGACGATGAACTATTACCGCTCGTTATCTGCAGTGGATGCAAACGAGATATTTGTTTGCTAGAATGCCAAGTTGAAAAATTTTTCGAAAGGGGATGTTTTGCCGCTCCGAAAAAGTATTCTAAAATATTCAAATGATGTCTCAGGTATACAATTGTCTTTCACAGGGTTTATAAATAACTCGCGTATGTTTTTATTTCACTTTGTTGCATGTTATCTTAATCTATTTATATATTCGAATAAGCATGAAAGTCCGTTTTTCTCTTCTGTAGTAAAAAAATGTTAAACTGTCCTCATTGCCGAAAAGCAACAATCTCAAGAAAGGTACAATTTCAACTTCTCCATTATAGGAAAGGTGGAATGTCATGAATCTTACCTTTCAACAAGTTTGGACAATCTTATTACATTTATGAAGGAGTAACCTACCGCAAGTTTGAGCGCGCCTAGGGCGCGCACCTGTTGGCTCTCGCGCTTCTGCGCTCGATAATGTGTTCACCTCGCGCTACGCGCTCGGACACATTTGCCTGACGCTTTAAGCTTGGTTCCTCTAGGTTTTCGCACTTCGTATGCTCGCTATTGCGCGCTTCGCGAGCTAATACTCTCTTAGTAAACTTCATCGTCATGACTTGCTTTTGGTTTAATTACGTCTGTTTTACATAAAAAGAAGAACCAATTTACTTAAGGTTCTCTCGACCTTAAGGAACACATTCTCATCAAGACACTCGCGCTTCGCGATCGATATTTGGTCGTCGCGCTTCACAACGACTATATGTTATATTCTTCAGATAAAAATGACTAAATTTGTATTTGATATCAAATGAAGAAGGGAATTCCATTACTTCAGCGTATATTTCCGTATCTTTCTAATAAATCATACAATTTGAAAGATTTTTTCCAACTATCTGAAAAGGGGAGAGAAAAAGTATCTGAGTCGTTTTTGGAACATATATATATAATAAATTTTTAAATGATTATTGGACAAATGGACAAATTTTCAAGTACCGTGAGCATTAATGATAAAATCCAAGTGATCAATTTTTTGGTCTTCACAGTCTTATAAAAAATTATTATTATTAAGTATTCCTGAACGGTCACCCACCCAAGTACTAACCGCGCCCAACACTGCTTAACTTCAGTGATCTAACGAGAACTGGTTTTTTTTCAGCGTGGTATGGCCGTTGGCCATTATCTACAATAATCTGTGTTTTAAAATTCAAAATTTCGTATTTCGATTTATAGTCGTCAGGGGCCAACGCCATCGCGCTAGAAAAATCTATGTCTTGTTCTTACATGGGGACACTCGATCATTAGAATGTTTCGCAATTGTGGTCAAAAATAGATATCAATAGCTATGGTGGAACCATTGACGCTGACCTCAAGATTGCCAATATTATGACTGGTATCATGTCGCATAGTAGTCTATACCCGTGTACCAGGTGCTATGGAAAGAAAAAAGAGTTGGGCGAGTGTGGTACTCCAATAACGATTCGTAACATCCGAGAATACTACGACAAAAATGGCAAACAGCAGGTGCAAAAGTTTCCCAAGCTTAAAAATTCAGAAACTGTATTCATCCGCCGATATTCACGGGTACTGAAGACACGACGATGTTGGACATAATTATGCCTCCTGAGCTACATTTGATGTTTGTCGTAGTGAATACTTTATTCATCCACATTTTAGCTGAATTTAAGGAAGGAACGTGAAACAACACATTATAGTCCAGAGTTTACTGGAAACTCATGTAAAAAGTTGCTATGACGAGTTGATCTATTGCGCAGGGATAGCTCTTTTAGATTGCTTGAAGCATGTGAAAGCTATTAATATTTTCAGTGAAGTAGTAAAATCATGTTTCGATCAATTTCCAAATTCTGATTTCAAGAACCGTATTCCTGCTTTTAAGAAAATCTACCTTGATCTTGAAATAGCTGTGGCACATAAGGTCCATGCGTTTTCTTTCAAGCATCAGAATTTTGTGAGAAAGACCATATGGGTTTGGGCTTCTTCAGTAAGCAAGCCAAGACATCAGTTCACTTCGAGTTCAAATGTATTTAACAAATATACAAAGTATCTAAAACCAACCCAGAATATGCAAATAGTTTACTAAGAGCCATGTGCGAATTTAATGGTCGCCATGTCCAAATACTTTTATTTGTTACTTGTATTATTTAATATACTGTTTCATGTAGCAACCATGAATACAATTTGTCATTGATACGTTATTCCTTAACTTATTTATGCGATTAAATGTTAAAGTTTTACATAAAGAAGGTATACAATAGGGTGGGCGGAAAAAAGTGAATTTCGTGCGATCAGTTTCTAAGAGCAAAAAATTGTTAGTTCTTGATGGGCTAAATATACAGTTAATTTTTTTTGTAATCGGTTAATATCTTTTACCTCCTCAAGCGTGTTTAAAATGGAAAAAATTGAATTTACGCGTAAAATATATGAAAAAATGAATAACTAATAATTATTTTTCAGGAAGAGGTACTTTATTTCTAGTTATAAAATAAATTTTGACAAAATGCTCCTAAAACGAGTAATTTCTGAAAAACTGATATCTTACCCCTTTTCCGTAATTTTAAAACCGTACCAATTTAAAGAATTTAAGTAAAAAAACTGTAGGAAAGAGTTTTTTTCGGACCAAGATTTGAAAGAAATTACTCAAAAAGTGGAAAATGGAGTTATTGTAAAAAGCCTTCTATTGATTTTCTTCTTTTTCGGTATAAAACAATCGAATGGCATCCTCAAAAAAGAATCCGCAAAAACCCAGGATGCGCAAGCACCTTTTCAGAGAAAGTTATTTCAAGCTATGTGCGAAAGACTTACAAATTATGCGATACAACTTTGATATTCAGGAAATGGATTGAATCTGATGTTAACATTTTTGGTTTTCATGCTCACAATGATTTCAGTTTTTTGTGTTAAATAAATTTGAATATATTCTGAATTTAATAGTAAATAGCTCCAAGGAAGAGAGTTTTAAACCTAATGGTTACCTGTTGAAATGAAAGAATCTGCCGTTATATTCTGACCTAAAATTTGGAAATCGCGTTATAATGACTGACTCCTCATTTTAATTTGATATATTAGGTGTACAAAGAACTTATTTTATTAATAAAAAACTATCAAAATGCAAATATTAATTAATATAGTGGCCACTGGCTTCTACTACTGTTCCCGAACGCTCAGGCAATTGATGGGTTCCATGGCGAAAGTAGACTTGATCTTTTCACGCTATAAAGTCATTCACCCATTTTCGCATTTCAGCATCAATTTTAATTTGATGCTCAGCTAAGCTGATTTGCAACGAGCGAAAAAGGTTGTATTCCGACGGGGCAATGTCTGAATCATAAGCTGGATGCGGCAAAAATGCTCATTTCAATTCTTCTATGGTTAGACGGACCACGGAACTTCTATGTGGCCTAGCGTTGTCGTGCTGTACTGGTCTCCGCACATGCCCAAAATATCGAAAAATATCAAAAAATCAAAAAAAAAATAGATGATATTCTGGGCATGGACGAAGACCAGTACAACACGGCAACGCTAGGCCACATAGAAGTTCCTTGGTCCGCCAAACCATAGAAGAATTAAAATGAGAAATTTTGCCGCATCCGGCTTACTCTCGACACACTGCCCCGTCCTATTACCACCTTTTTTGCTCGTTACAAAACAGAGTAGCTGATCACCAAATTAAAATTGAAGCTGAAGTGCGAGAAATGGTGGATGACTTTATAGCGTCAAAAGATCAAACTTTCTTTCGCCATGGAGTCCCACAATTATCTGAGCGTTCGCGAACAGCAGTAGAAGCCAGTAGCCACTATATTAATCAATACCTGCATTTTCTTCGATTTTTATAAATAAAAAAAAGTGCTTAAAACGGGTAGAACGTAGAACGGGTGGACGTAGATAAGCCATTTAATTTTTGCTAAATATTTCTTAAAGGCTAAAAGGCCATGAATTATCGTCACAGGCTCGAAAATTGATACAAAGAAATATTCTGACCATATGTGCCAGTGTCACATTCTCGTTCGTCTTGTAATCTTCGACCAGAGAATGATAATGTGTAGAGAAGAGAGTGCGGCATTTCATTTTTGTCAGAGCATCGACAACCGCAGCTGCTATTGCCGTTCCATCATAAGTTGAAGTTCCTCTTCCTACAATAATGCATGAAAAAAATGTGAAATAAAACAAGCCTTGTATTTTTTTAATGTGCATAATTTTTAGGGTAATTCGTAAAACTCACCCAATTCGTCGAGTAGAATTAAAGAATAAGGAGAGGCGTGTTGAAGAATTGCAGAAGTTTCGCTCAATTCAACCAAGAAAGTACTTTGACCAGCCATGATGTCATCGTTGGCACCCAATCTCGTGAAAATGCGATCGACTATAGTTAATGAGCAGGAACTTGCTGGAACCCGACATCCCTAAAGAGTTCAGATTAACAAGATGTAGAAGAAATGCAAAAATAATTAAATTGCTTAATTTTTTATTCGCACATTGTAACTATCAACCTACAATTTGGGCCATGACGACTAGCAATCCAATTTGTCGCATTAAGGTAGACTTTCCGCCCATGTTTGGTCCAGTGAGAATCACCAATTGCTTGACGTCATTGGTCGCCAAGAACGTGTCATTGGGGATGAAATTATCGGACATGATACAAGGATGTTTTCCTTCTCTAACCTCGACCATAGCCTGCATTGTCACATAAAAAATCAATTGAATTCAATATCAAAATTTTGCACAAGGAAGAATTTGAATGTTAAGAACAATATGAGATACAAGGTGGCCTGTCAAATCTTGAACTAATGAAAACAGAATGTACGAAACAGCTTTGGAGATGTTCATAAAAAATACACGCTTAAAAAAAGAAAATGGCAGCATTTCGACTTCAAATTAAGTTCACATTATTTTGTCTTCTTTCAGATTAGCATTATACTTATTACTTCCATCTAATTTCACACTATTTTAATTTTAATGGCATTTAATTAGAAACAAAACTTTCAAGATACAATTTTATTATGAGAAAGTTCCCTACAGCGGATAGCTTCATACAATGGATAATTGTAAATAACAGCGAAATAACTAAAGTAAACTTAATTTACAGATTACGTATGCCTTATATTAACGAAAATGCATCTTGAGATGAACTTTGGGTTCTAATTAAGCATAATAACAAAATTAAACAATAAATATTGTTTTTCACATGATCAAGTCACTTTGCCTTGAACATTCGTAATTTTTTTCCAATAAACACAATGTTCTCAGATCATTTTTAAAAATTAATATATGTTCCTTGGTTCCAAGAATCATATATTCTATTTCAGATAGTTGTCATAAAAATTTTGCTTTTGATTTTCATTTCCCTGCTGTGGATAGCAGCGTCCTTCCTACAGAGGATTGTCAGTGAAAAATTATAGAGATAATTCACACTCATAGGTTGGTACACATTTCTAATGGCAGAATCAGCTGATCATCATGTAAGCTTCTATAGGTATTTTCTAGTTAATTTTGACGCGGAAAGGTTGGTGGCCATCTAAACCTCACATAACCTGTACATTGCAAGGTGTGCCGTGAAATATGAACGAAATAACTGTTATTGTACTTTTACTAATATTACCTTAAATAGAAATTGCGTCACTTTTTTGTTTGTTCTTATAGTAGCGCAGGTATAAAATAAATTTTATAGTTACGTATAAATGCACCTTTCTAATCAACTTCGCGATGTAAAATCGATTGTCCACTGTAGGGCGAACCTGCCAACAGCAGACAAAATTTTCGCCACTCAAAATAATACCAAAAACTTGTTATTGGCTTTTGACTTCATTTTGACTGAAATCTTATTGAATTCATAACTGAATGTCAATCGTGATACGTTACGCTTATGTAATTTCCGAGATTGTCCCGGTTCATTGGCCACTTTATCCCATAGAATAAATGTAAAGTTAATTTGGAAAATATGCAAACCTTTTCATCGGAATCATCAAAAATTTCTGGAATGCATGTGGTTTCACTATTTGAATATTCAGCAAGAGAAATAAGCACGTCAAGAGTTGCCAACTTGTAGACAGCTAAACTCCACATGTCGTAATTTTCGCTGAACTTTGCAAAAAGTCTCCTATTCAGGTCTTTTAGCACTTTATCCCTGTGTTCTTCTGCTTCAGATTGTCTCGCCAGAAGTTCCTATAATAAAATGCACGCTGAGTAAGTAGGAAGTGGATTCAAAATAAACGTAGATATTAACATATTTACTGAAATACAAACCTTTGCTTCAGCAGTATAATATCTTTTGAATCCTTTCCGTTGAGATTGCAGTTCGTAACTAGAGTTGACTTTCTTCACTTGAGAATCTGGAACTTCCAGTTGGTAACGCTTACGATCATGTCCGAAGAAAGATACTTTCACACCAAAGAATTTTCTCTGCTGTTCCAAGTAATTATTGCCGGCTTTTTTTATCTCAACAAGCTCTTCCAAAAGTGCATCGTACTCTTCATCTACGCCTTTCTTAGGAAGTATAGAACCTGCTTTTTTAGCTTCTTCGGGATCGAAGGCTGACTGCAAATTGTAGAAGTATAAATCGTTAAATGTGGAAAAAGAGTAAATGTAAGTGAAATACTATATCAAACATTGATTACGAACCATAAAATAATCTAGTGTCTTTTTCAAATCTGGAAAATCGCCTTCGGGTTCAAGAAGTGTGCAGTGTTTAATAAGATCGCTGTTGAATTCTAGAATGACAAGATCCAACCTTTTATGGAAAACATGATATAACTAGTTACAATAAAAAATTCTCGTATAAATATGAAAGGGTTGCTGCTAAAATGCCTGAGAAAATTTTCTCGTCATTTTCTGTTTTGTAAACATTTTTCTCGGTAATTGAAATTTCAAAATTCAAGATAGTACAACTAAACATTTACTTATTTGAAGTAATCAAAACTAAACGGCAAATTAAAGCAGTCAAATTTTAGTTCTAAGGGCTTAAAATTAGACATTATTCACAAATAAAACATTCAAAATAGTGAAATATCAAATCACAGGCCTTCAATATTGCAGTGGATTGGAAAAATGTCTACAAAATATGCATGAGAGAGACGGGTTTTCGAGTGTGTGAAGCAAGCCGGACACTGCTGCTTTTCAATTGGGGACAAAACTAGAAATACACCATCCTTTGACGTAGAGGGCAAGACTCTCAGCTAGAAGGCAGTACGTTCGGAACTTTTTCCCGTGTTACGACTTTTTCCCCTGTTTTTTTCCGTGTATTCTGAGCATTCTGGACATTTTTCATCTCGCACAACGATTTATCGTCTTCAATCTCGCGTGCTTTCGGCGTCTTCGATAAACGACTTGTTCTGCAAACATCGCGATCGACAAAAAAAGCCTGTTGTCCTCCTTAGTTACACAATATACTACTTTAGTTTTTCATTCTGAATGGTGAAAATTTGAAAATGTAGAAGGCTACATATTAAAAGGGCCCTTAAGACTTTTCTCAGACTTTTAAAACGTTTCTTTACATACCAGAAATTATTTAAAGTTTGAAAGAATGAAAAAGTAATTGTTTTTTCATACACACAAGAGATCCGATATAACAGCAGTTTCGGGGGTTGCCTCGAACTGGCCTTGCTTGTAAATTGGTACCATCGAAACATAAACAGTCCGGGCCGCCTGAATCGTCTCCATAATATTGCGCAATATACTGGACTGAGTACTCGTGCATTTGCGGCCCTTCCGAGGCGAGAGTCGCAACCGTCTCTCTCCCTACCCGCTGAGAAACTGCGTGGGCCAGCAGTTATAGAAATTGGTGAATCGGATGCTCTTCTATCGGAACTCTTGTGTATTTCAATGTTATGTCGCCATTTCTTTACTAAATAATTTTCGAAAGTTCAATTATTATAATGTATCAATTTTAAGTTTTGTTCGAAAAACAGTATTTCGAAGATAAAACAAAAACGGTTCAAAGCTCCAAAAATATTATAAATGTATTTTTGACACATCATCAGTGCTGGATTAACCAGTAGGCCAAGGTAGGCCATGGCCTAGGGGTCCCGATGGTCTGGGGGGGGGGGGGGCGGCAGCAGGCTTTTGTAACTTTCTCTTTAAAAAAAAAGTAAATTGAATTTAAAAACTATACTATTGGGAATTAGGGGCCCAGCGGGCCCCTCAGACTTTTGCACCTTTTACTTTTACAAAAAAGGATCAATTAAATTGCAAAATTATGCTATGGGGAATTAGGGCTAGACTTTTGTAACTTTTTCTTTGAAAAAAAAGCATCAATTGAATTTCAAAATTATACTATTGGGAATTAGGGGACCAGTTGGCCCGTCAGACTTTTGTAACTTTTTCTTTAAAAAGAAAAGTAAATTGAATTTTAAAATGATATAATCGGGAATTAGGGGCCCAGTTTACCCCACAGACTTTTGTAACTTTTTCCTTTGCAAAAAAGCGGTTATTAAATTTAAAAGGTATGCTATCGGAAATTAGGGGCCTAGAGGGCTCCTTAGACATTTGTAACTTTTAATTTCACAAAAAAGCGTCAGTTAAATTTCAAAATTATGTTATGGGCAATTAGGGGCCCAGTGGGCTCCTCAGACCTTTGTATATTGTATATATATTTGAATATTTGTATTGACATCAAAATTTTCCGTAAATTATCATAAATTTCCACAAACTTCAAAAATTTCAATAAATTTCCACAAACTTCATACATTTCAACAAATTTCATAATTCTTCCAAAAATTTCATAAATTTCCACAATAATTATAAACTATAAATTTGAGAAATTATGGTTATGCCAACGGCCATACCACGCTGAAAAAACCAGTTCTCGTTAGATCACTGAAGTTAAGCAGTGTTGGGCGCGGTTAGTACTTGGATGGGTGATCGTTCGGGAATACTACTAACTGCGTGCTGTTGGCGTGTTGTGGGTGTGGTGAGCCCACACTTGTAGTTATTTACTACAAGAAACTATTCACCTGGAAACGCTACCCGAATCGGGTGATGTCACGCCTATCCCGAAAAGCGAAATAGCTTAATGGTATACATGGTAATTCATCAAACTTTTCATAAATTTTAAAATTATGGTAATGAATGCAAATACATGACAATTTAAGGAAATTTTAGAAATTTATGGTGATAGATCGATAACTTTTGTGACCAGTCACAGGGGTGCCTTCCCGCCCCCACGAGTCGTTGGAAAGGGATATGGGCTCAAACCAATAATATTTCAGTAACCATTCACAGGGGTGCCGTCCTGCCTCCTCCCCCCACGGAACATTGGAAAGGGGTATGGGTTTAAACCAACATACGGTACGGCCCTGGTCGTTGGTAGAAGACGAGTTTCGTGTCGCTCCGCACATTTCGGTAAATTGCTCTGTTCTTATGTGAGTGTATGACATTATAACTTGCTTACGGATTGTGCTTAGTTCTGAGGTTTCTATTCTGTTGCATTTCTGAGGGGATTGCAGTCAGAAAATAGTTAATTTTGTGTTTCCTAGTTATTTTTGTGGGCATTGGAATTTTAAGATGGTGGCCTGTTTAGTGTGTAACGAATTGATCATGCGAGGGGTCGGTCACTCACTTGCTTGTGGAAAGTGTGGTGCTCTGGCGCACCTGAATTGCCTGAACCTGCCGAGGAAAGATATCTCGAGAATTAAAAAAAAGGAGAAGGTTTGGTATGGTTCCAGCAGCTCTGTGACCACCGCATCGGAAAATTCTTCTAATTCTCGGCCTGTTCGAAAACTGTCCAACACATTCTCAACAGCTGACGATATCGGAAGTACCTCAGGTGCGGCATCAGCGATTCTGGTGCCAGGAGTCGAGGCAGCTATTGTCGAAGCGGTCACGAAATGTCATGAGGCGGGTCTGTCACAGATGAAAGCATTGTTTGAATCATTTAAGTATGATCAGAGCACCTTCAATAAATCTCTAGACACTTCTACTAAGGGAATGAAAGATGATATCATCAATAAGGCTAAGCGCATTTCCGTACTAGAGGAAACTACCGCATCAAATGTGTCTGATGTCAAGAATATTCTTGCGTCGTCAAAGAATTAGCAGGATAGACAATCGCAGTTGGAATCTCAAGTAGAATCTTTAGCCCTAAAGTGCAATAATCTGGAGCAAGCTGCTCTCTCCAAGACTTTAGAGATCCATGGTTTGCCAGTGAAGGAGGGGGAGGACCTTTCAGCTATCATCTGTCAAATCGGTTCTACCTTGGAGGTACCCCTCACTAAGGCGGATCTGACAACAGTATACAGGCCCAGATCTGCAAATTACACTGCTTCTAGACCTTCGCTTCCACCTATTGTAATAGCCACTTTTAACTCACAAGCTACCTGCAAGAACTTTCTGGAACTTGGTAAAAGAAAGCGTGGTCTTTCGACTAAACTTATTGGATGAAGCGAAGATCTAGGCTTGTACATCAGGGAGTCGCTCACTAAGTCCAATCGGCAGATCTACAGCGCTGCGTTGGAACTAAGAAGAAACAACAAAATAAAATACCTCTGGATTGCTGGGGCAAGCTTTTTTGCCGGAAATCTGATGGTGCGCCGAGAATTTTTCTTGCTCAGGTTCGGGATTTGGATTCTCTACGTTAATTTCGACATAAGAAGAAAATATTCCTAATTGACATCGTGGGGAATATGGTTTTCAGTAATTTTATTTCGCATACTGATGGTTGTTTACTTTATTTATTTTATGACTCAACATATTCTATATTGTTTTGATACTGTCGTTAGAAATTTGGCTACTACTATAAAGTTTATCTTTTCTATTTCGAAAAGGCTTCACTTTCGAGCGTTAGATTACTTAATTTTTCTCGTGATTCTCTCATGCTTACTTACTATATCAATTCACTCTGCTGATGAGATTAGGATGCTACAGTCAGGAAAAGTCTTAACTTCTCGTCTGTTATTCTTGCTTAGGTACACTCCTTATGTACACTTTTTGGTACTTTTTTCTATATGTTATTATCATATCTGATACAACCCATTTCACACCTGCATTATAAACATTATTGTTTCTAACATGTGGTCTGCTCTACTGAACTGGAAGGTTTTTACGCTAATCACCTTTTATTGCAGGGCTCTTTCTTGTAAGCTGCCCTATATATGGTATTGTTTCCCTCTTGTAAGATTTAATGGCCTTTCTAATATATGTCACGTCAATGCTCAATCCCTGCCTGCTCATTTTGACGAGTTTGCTGATTATTTTGGTCAGAGATCCTTTCATATTATAGCTGTATCTGAAACTTGGCTCAAGCCTCAATTTGATTCCTCAAATATCAGCCTTAATAATTACTCACTTTTCAAAAAAGATAGGGAGTCTCGTAGAGGTGGTGGGGTCTGCGTATATGTCCATAATGATTTTAAGTGTAAGATCCTACATGTCAGTACTGAAACCACTGTCCCCGCCACTGAATTTTTATTTATTGATCTCTTTCTATTTCGTGAACGTTTACTTTTTGGGGTTGTATATAAACCACCCAATGCTGGTTTCGGTAATGAATTTGAGACGGAGCTTTCTAATTACACGCTTAATTATAATAGTGTTATAATTGCAGGGGATTTCAATACTAACTTAAATATTCGCTCCGACCAATCCAAATACCTAATGTCTTTGGTCAATTCAGCTGGTTTATCTATAGTACCACATGGATCTACGCACCAATCCGGAATGTCTAGTACATGGATTGACCTTATGGCTGTGGAAGATCTTAATAGAGTACAAAATTATTCTCAAAACCCAGTTCCCTTCCTGTCCAACCATGATCTTATTCAAATACATTACAATTTAAATTCAAGTATACATGTCACCCCGTGTTTTAAACAATTCAGAAACCTAAGTAAAGCTGACGAGGATAGATTGTTCACTCTGCTCTCTGAAGCTGACTGGAGAAGTGTATTTTCTGAAAGAAATTTCAATTCAAAGGTAGAAGAACTCAATAATATATTAATTTCAATATTTGATGTAGTAGCCCCAGTACATGATTTTCAGGCGAGGAAAAAACTTGTCCGTGGATATCGGAAGAGATTAAAAGTCTCAGAAGGGAAAGAGACAGAAAGTACTCTCAAGCTAGGAGAACTAATGACCAGGCACGATGGAAGGAATTCCGTATCCTTAGGAATCTGGTTCAAACTAAGATAAGGGACTCTAAAAATAAGTATAACTATAATGCAATTGTTAAAAAGAATAGGGATGAAAATATCTGGAAGGTCCTTCGGCGGCTTGGATTTATTCCCTCTCAGAGTCAAACCTTTGATCCGAACTACCCGGTAAATGACTTCATGAATCGTTTCCTGATTGAGCCTTTACCAATTGATACTACTCTGTTATCCAGTGAATTGCCTCCCTTTGATGATTCTAACTTTTACTTCTCTTATATTGGGGCTGACTCTCTGCTTCCAGTAATTGCCAAGGTAACCTCAGGGGCTATCGGTATCGATGGTATCTCTATTAAAATGGTTAAACTTTCTCTCCGTGTGATACTTCCAGTTCTACTTCATATTTACAATTGTTCTCTACAGCTTGGGATTTTCCCCAATATATGGAAACAAGCTTTCAAACCTAACCCTCTATAATATGTATATATATATATATAAAATATATTTAAAAATAATATATGTCCGAATTTCGTACTATATTTGCTTGAACTCATGTACTTTTAGCGTGGTAGATCTTTAAGCTACCAAAGCATAAAGCGCGTGGCTATCAAGCTCGAGCATACGCTTTGAATGTAGTATCGCCGTGCGAAAAAACTTGTAGTTGACCATGCTACGGTTGCAAGAAACCCTTGTGATTTTGGTATAAGTTTCTTACAACTGAGGTGTTAGACCACACCTACATATTGCACGTTCAGGTGATAGATTCATCTCGCTCTGCGAGACTGCTGTGAGAGCACTGAAGGTTCAACTTTCCCAGGATAAGACATACCCGCGTTCAAAATGCATTAATTCTGACTAGGGCAGGGCTCACCACTTGCAGCAGGTGGTGGCTGCCACGAAAAGTACATGACTGCCACGAAGTTTTTATTTTATTTTTTTTTTTCTTCGGTTTCCAGGAATCCTAAAAAGGGTTACGGTCGTTACGGACACGACTCGTTGTAGCTCATTGTTCACACCGAAGGGTCTGATTTTTTTCTACTGGAATTCAGAATACATTGCATTTTTTCATTTCAAATTGTAATTTACCGTGAAGGATTAGGGACGAGTCGAAGGACAAGTTCGACAAAAGAACCCCGCACACAATACATGGGAAAAAAACATTCGATCAAATTGGACAAAACTGCGGCAAATGATAGATCTTGAGGTCCTGATCAAAAGTTTTTATGGCCACAACCACCCAAAATGAATTGCTGAGGAGCTAGAGGTCGTCCAAAGTCAAATATAGTCCCAAATTGAATACATTATTTGGGAATATATCAAACGGTATCAAAGTTAACTAATAATATGTATATGTGACGTGCGCCGAAGAAAGGGGGCTTACTCTGGAAAAATCGAAATCGAGGTTTTTACACCTTTCGATAGTTGAGTTGCTCTTTTTAATGAAACCATCGAAAAAAATTTCCGAGCGTTATTATTGCCAATAATTGAGTTGATAGGTACCCGAGAAATCGTGCTTTCGCTCGAGAGCTCGAGATCCCGTGAAACACCTCCCACCACTCACCACTACATCTCCGCGTCTCATCTATACCCCGTTCGTGAGCAGCGCCGCTATATGCGTGAGAATGTAGTGGTAAGCGGAGAGGGAAGATTTCGTGGTCTTCCCTCTCTCCTAAAAGTCGCGTCTATCTGGTCGACTTCAACCGCTCGTCCTGAAAAATCTCGCTTTCCAGAGTAAGCCCGCTTTCTTCGGCGCACGTCACATATACGTACATGAGTTATATGAGTAAACTATATATATATATATATATATATATATATATTACTCATATAACTCATGTATATACATATTATTAGTTAACTTTGATACCGTCTGATGTATTCACAAATAATGTATTCAATTTTGGAATATTTTTGACTTTGGACGTCTTCTAGCTGCTCAGAAATTCATTTTGGGTGGTTGTGGCCATAAGAACTTTTAATCAGGATCTCAAGATCTATCATTTCCCGCAGTTTCGTCAAATTTGACCGAATGTTTTTTTCCCATATATTATGTGCGGGGTTCTTTATGAGGGCATGTTCGACCAATGACTGCCTTCTGATAAGATTTTTTCTCCCTGTGAAGCCTAACAAATTTAACCGATTCGTCTAAAAATTTCACCATAAATGGACTAGATGAAGCTCTAATGCTGTTTTTTTAAAAAGAATTTTGACCCATTATTATTACTAGAGACCTTTTACTTTTTGTGTCTGAAATTCAATTTTTAGTAGTTCAATTAAACAGGAGTCTACGATTTAACCGACTCGTCTAAAAAAATTTGATCCGTTAATTATTTCTAGAAATACTTCACTTTTTATGTGCAAAATTCGATTTTTTAGCAGATCAGTCAACCTGCAGCCCACAATATTCAACTGATTCATCTAAAACTTCTAGGATAAAATTTACTAGATTAGGCTTTAGTGCTAGTTTTTAGGAAATTTTATTTACGAATTATTTTTTGCGATATTGCCTTTTTTATGCTAAAAATTCGATTTTTTAGAAGTTCAGTCGGTCTAGAGCCTACAATATTTAACCGATTCGTTTACAAATTATAGGAAAAATTGAATGTATGAAGTTTTAATGCTAACGTTTACGAAACATTCATCCATCAATTATTTCCAGAGGTATATTTCTTTTTATTCCCAAAATTCCATTTTTTTGCCGTTCAGTTGACCTGGAACCAAGACTATTAAAAATTTAACTAAATTTCTTGATATAAAAATGTTAGAATGAATTAAATATGTAAAGCTTTAGTGCTATTTATTGGGAAATATTGATTCACGTATTATTTCTTGCGATGTTGCAATATTATTGCGATATTTCTTGTGATCGATTTCTTAGCAGTTCACTCGAAGTGGAGCGTACACTTATTAATTAACTGGACTAAATATTTTGATATAAATTGACTAGATGAAGGTTGAGTTCTGTGTTTTAAGAAACTTTCATTTATAAATTATTTTTTGCGATATTGCCATTTTCATGCAAAAAATTGTGCTTTTTATTAACCAAGATTCGCGGTACATACCGGGTCATAAAATTTGGTTCCGTGGCAAGAAGTCGGCAAAATTATTGAGATGTACAAAAATGAATTCTAAATACGCATGTAATAGTTATTTGTGAAACAAGTGCGCAAAATAGGTGATTATGTGCGACTGTGAATTTTGCAGCATAAGTCGGAGGCTCAAAGCATCAGGCGGTGAAAAACGTAGACGAGTGCTTCGAGCCGCAGGTGAATGATGCAATCACACGAGTTAGCAATCACCTATGTGCACGTGTATCACATGCTATTTTATGCAACACAAATCCGAAAAAGTTGTGTTAGGAGGAGTTATCGAATAATACTAATTGCTCCCTCATAGAGAAAGGTTTGTAATAAGGAGAAACAATTCTTCAATTACCTAAATTTACAAATATACTTTTCTGACATATTTTGATATGATTCGACCCCAGGATCTCCAAAATAAAATTGAAAAAAAAGTCCGTGTGTGTATGTGTGTGTAACTTTTATCTGTTCACCATATCTCGAAAAGTAAAAGAGCTACGATTATGAAATTGGGATGAAGTGTAGGTCCGATTAATATCCAGGTCTGATAGGATTTTCAGGTAGATCAAACATTTAGAAGTAGTTTTTTCTTGCGTTTAGAAATTAAACAAAAATTTTTTACCTTGTTTATATAAGGAAAACGTTTTTAATATTCAAAATACAACAATACGACACCTAACGTATTTTTTCAAGTCTCTGAAACGCGTCGATCAACCTATTGTTAAAACTTTTATTACCTACCAGTACCGATTCATGAAGTTTGAAAAAATGGTTTATTCTGTTTATATCAGAAAAACTTTTTTGATATTCAAAATACGACAATATAATATTCAGTGTGTTTGTTCTCCTTCTTGCGACGCATCGATTGACCTATTAAAAAACCTTTTATGGCCTACCAGTACCTATTTATGAATTTAAAAAAATTGTTTATTCTGTTTATATAAGAAATTTTGTTTATATTCCAAATACGACAATATTACATGTAGAGTATTTGTCCGCGTCCTTGAGACGCATCGACTGACCTATTGATGAACGTTTTATGACCAACCAGTACCGATTTATAAAGTTCCAAAAAAAATGGTTCATTCTGTTTATATGGAAAATACTTTTTTGATATTCAAAACACGACAATATTACATGTAGAGTATTTGTTTGCGTCCTTGAGACGCATCGATTGACCTATTGATGAACATTTTATGACCGACCAGTACCGATTTATGAAGTTTAAACAAAATTCGTGTATTCTGTTTTTATGAGAAAAACTTTGTTCATATTAGGAGTACTACAGTACTGTATTTCACATATTTTTTTGCGTCTTCAAGACACGTCGAATGACCTATTGACGAAACTTCTATAACCTCTTATGATCTATCAATACCGATTTATAAATTGAACAAATATGCTGTTTGTTTTGTTGATATAAGGAAAATTTTTTGAAGAAAAAAGTTATCGATTTTTCTCGCTTGTTCTTAGAAGATTTTTTTTTAATGTCAGAATCAATTAGATTCGCCTGAGAAAAGTGAATAAAGAAGTGTGGAACTGAATTCTGTTCTGTTGAAAATTAAAAATTTCGTGAGTAGTTACAATGGATCAAAAGGAAGCAGCTGGAGGTCTTCCCAGATCACTTGGCTTGGTAGATCCAATTAAAAGAACACAGAAGATTATGATAATGAGCGACCAAATCGTTTCAATCTTCTAAAGAGTCAAGAGACTGTTGTCTCCGTACTGGCACGCGGGTATGACTTTAAGGTTACGAACCAGTGACAGTTTCGCACCTCCGAGAGCAGCTATCACAATGGACAATTACTCGCACCGAATATTTTGGGTACAGTCGTTTCGGACAATTCACTCTCTATATGACTTGGAGCGTTCGGCAGGGCAGGGTCGCGACCAACGCCGTAAGAGCGACAAAGATGGTAATAAAGTACTCTTAGGGTCGCTTTATATATATATATGTGTTCTAGGTACTCAGCGTGTGCATGACACGCTCTGCACCTATCACTGAGAACTTCTTGACATAACATCCGGTCACGGTATGCTAAGGTGGAAATAACACCGTCCTAGCATGCGAAAATAAAACCCTCTGTACCTGAATTGAGTCCTGATGATTTGAGGAAAGCAAAAGATTGCTCCTTCGACGAGGACTGTTCTTCTACATTTCTGTGATCTTTTCCGTGCATATGCTTGTCGAGTAGCAGTTAGTGAAATTTTTCAACCTCTGCTTTCTTTACTTCGGCTTTTAGACGTGAAGCATCCAGATGGAGCAATGCACTTTCCTCACTTCTGATCTTAAAATTCAGGCCAAGGGTCTCGGCCGCTTGCTCCGCGGCTTTGTAAAGGAACGTCCCTTCGCCAATCATCTCGTGGTTTCTGACCATCTTTAGAAGAGGATCTCTGCCATTCGCAAAGATTTAAGCTGTAGTGAGAACAATTCGGTTATGAAGACAGGAGGTTCAAAAGTCCACGTCAGCCTTGACGGCGTGAAATGTATGATCGAGGAACTAACGAATTGATATGCAAGCTATTGTACATATGCATGATCTTACGTGTGGTGACATCAAGGGCCTTGAGCTCGTTCTTCGTCCATTGAACCACTCCAAATGAGTAGAGTAGAACCAGGACGGCAAGCATGTTAGTCGCAGATACCTTGCTCAACGCCGACAGATTGGAAGACCAAATCTGTCGAAGAAGATGCTTGTATCTGCTTCGGATAGACTCCTCCTTCACTGATGTTACGTCCTGAATGCGGCTTTGAGGCACGCCCAGGTATGTATAGGTCTCTCCAGTACTAAGATGTCTAATAACACTTAGATCCACAAGCTTAGGGTCCTTAGGAACGCCAGTAATCTTACCGTTCTTCAGATGAATTTTGGCACACTTGTCCAAACCAAAGTCCATCCCAATCTCTCTTGTGTAGTTCTTGACGATATTTATAGCAGTTTGAAGTTTGCTTTTACCAGCGGCATAGATCTTCAGGTCATCCATATAAAATACATGAGTGACCTTATACTCGCGATGATTAGTGTCGCCACAGAGGTATCCAGGAGAATTTCGTAGTGCGAGAGATAGAGGCAGAAGTGTGATGCAAAAAAGCAAAGGGCTCATAGTGTCACCTTGAAAGACGCCCCTCTGGAAGTTGACGTTTTTCGTTGCCAGACGATAATTCCTGGATGAGATGGTAAATCTAGTTTCCCAAAGAGGCATCAATCTCTCTATGCAACTCACTATGTGCGGATGTACGTTCAAGCTTTCCAACAGACAGATGATAAGTCTATGAGAGGTTGAATCGAAAGCTTTACGGTAGTCAATCCAGGCCATTGACAGGATGCGCTGATGGACTGCAGCGTCTTTACAGACACACCTGTCAATTAGCAGGTTCTATCGACAGCCTGCTACAACTTTTTTCGAGCCACGTTGTTCATACTTTTCTCGCCATACAGGCTCAATTCGTCGAACAATCCTGTTGTTTAGGATAGCTGTTAAGATATTACACAGTGCGTTCAAACAATTTATTGGCCTGTAATTCTCTGGTTTGGACAAGTATATATATATATATATATATATATATATATGTGTGTGTGTGTGTGTGTGTGTGTGTCGGTTTCGATTCCTTTGGAATGGAACCGAAGGGCTTATGACAAAGCCACCGAACGCGTCCTTGGGTTGCGGATAGAGGGTCCCTGTACCCAAGCGAAGGCGTGAGAACCGTGCCGAAAGCTGAATGTCACCTGGGTGAGGTGTCTCTAACGATGATTCTGGGAAATCGGCGACTCTCAGAGTATACAGCCTTATCCTTGCATGCGGGGCTCTACAAGGATGGACGAACCGTTTCCCTACCTGCTCGTGGGAACAACAATGACAACACCAAACATAGTTGTAGTAAGTGCGGTTCAAAACAATCGAACGCGTAGGGCTCCCGACAATGGGTCGGACAACAATGCCGACTACCCTACAGTTGGGGGAGCCAATCAAGACGGAGTCAATGCGATTGACCGGCGGAATCTTGTTACTTTTAAGTGGACGGATCAACTCAATGACGGCCTGCTGGAGTGCTACGATGCCAATATGGTCCCTGAACGAGA
>CAKNXH010002056.1:159080-238714 GCA_932178445.1 Andricus quercusramuli | reverse complement strand
CGTAAAACAAAACCAACGGTTGATCATAAGACCAAAAGAAGAATGCATCAACTCAGCACAAAGATAGGCTGGGCTAGACAGTACGCGTCCCGCATTCAGTGTGTGATTGACTACATAACATGTGGCAGGAATGTCACTGCCAAGGTTCGACGGTTCGCGCGCGAACTGCGGATCCGTCATCACACAATCAACAAATCAAAGCTAATGACCATCAGACAGCATATTGTTGACAGAATACGAATACTATCTAACGCTAGGAGAAGTCTAGAGCGGAGAGAGAGGTGGGTCAGAGAAAATCAACAATTTTCATCTGATCCATCGAAACTCTTCCAAGACCCTCCAATTACTGTCGACCATCCGCCCAAAGCAGAGGAGGTCGAAGCATTTTGGAGAGAAGTCTACGAGGTCCAGCATTCACTTCAAGAAGACTCAAAGAACATAAATAGTTTCAAGGAGCTGTGCAATGCCCTCATAACACCTGAGGAAGAATGCCCACCTATCACTACCGAGGAGGTGAAAACCGTATTAAGAGGCATGAAGAACTTGCCCGCTCCGGGACCAGATGGTATCAAGACCTTCTGGTGGAAGAAGTTTCCTTCGACCCACCAGCATCTGGCCCGAATTTTCACCTCATATCTAAAGTCGGAAGAGCCTATTCCGGAGTGGTTGGTGTAAGGGCGCACAGTGCTCCTGCCTAAGATGGGCAACTTAGCTGACCCTAAGAATTACAGGCCAATAACTTGTCTGAACACACTGTATAAGATCTTCACAGCCATCCTAAATGATAGGATTCTTCGGACAATTGAACCTGTGTGGCGAGAAATGTATGAACAACGTGACTCGAAGAAAGGCGTAGCAGGATGTCGGGAGAACCTGCTCAGCGATAGATGTGTCTGTAAAGATGCAGCATCCTATCAACGATCTCTATCGATGGCCTGGACAGATTACCGAAAAGCTTTTGATTCAACCTCCCATAGACTTATCATCTGTCTGTTGGAAAGCTTAAAGGATCATCCACACATCGTGAGATGCATAGAGAGATTAAGGCCGCTTTGGAAAACCAGATTTACCATCTTATCTGGAAAATATCGTGTGATTACTAACAGTATCACTTTTCAGAGAGGCGTGTTTCAGGGCGACACCATGAGCCCTCTCCTCTTTTGCCTCACATTATTGCCACTATCTCTCGCACTGCGTCATTCCGAAGGGTACCTCTGCGGCAAACCTGGAAATCGAAAGCATAAGGTAACTCATGTATTTTACATGGATGATCTTAAGCTCTATGCTAGAAATCAAGAGAAACTACATCTAGCTCTAAAAATTGTCACAGAGTACACTCAAGAGATTGGAATGGAGTTCGGATTAGAGAAATGCGCCAAGGTTAATTTGAAGAAAGGAAAACTTAACGGCATCCCCGAAGATCCTGAACTCGTTGACAGAAGCGCTATACGACACCTCTGCGCTGGAGACCTATACATACCTGGGCGTGCCACGAAGCCGCATTCAGGACGTAACATCTATAAAGGATACTCTCCGATGCAGATATAAACGTCTCCTCCGACAGATATGGTCTTCCGAACTGTCGGCGAGGAACAAAGTATCTGCAACGAACATGCTTGCCGTCCCAGTAGTACTCTATTCATTTGGAGTAGTTCCATGGACGAAGGACGAGCTCAGATCCCTCGACATCGGGTTCCGAAAGGTTATGCACATGAACAAAATCATGCACCTTAAGTCTTCTGTTCCACGACTTTACATCTCACGCCGTCAAGGTGGTCGTAGAATACTGAATCTTGAATGTCTTCACAACAGGATTATTCTGGGTACTGCACATATTGTCGCAAATGGACAAGATCCTCTTCTTAAAATGGTCAGAAAACACGAATAAGTAGGCAAAGGGGCGTTTCTTTACAAAGCAGCAGAAGAGGCTGCTGAAACACTCGGCTTTGACTTCCATATCAGGGGTAAGCGAAATGCATCAAATCTTATCCATCTTGAATACTCACTCCTGAAGGCCCGGATTAAGAAAGCACAGGAGAAAAACTTCCGCGAAGAGCTCCTCGATAAGAAGATGCACGGCATCTTCCACAGAAATGTGGAAGATCAGTCGATGTCGTGTGAGCTGACGTTTGCTTTCCTTAGATCACCCGGATTGAAGTCGGGTACAGAGGGCTTCATTTTGGCATGTCAAGATGGTGTCATTTCCACTCTAGCATACCGTCGCCACATTTTGAGCCAAGATATTCCCGATGATAGCTGCAGAGCGTGTCATGAACACCCCGAGCATCTAGGACACATACTATCTAGTTGTCCAGCTCATGCGGGAACAACCTACATCCAAAGGCACAATGCGGCACTGAGAGTGCTTTATTACCATCTCTGTCACTCTTACGGCATTAGCCCAAATACCTCTCCGCTGAAAGCCCCTAGAGAAATAGAGTCAATTGTCGAAAATGAGAAGTGCCGCATATATTGGAACTTCATATTCTCGACAATTGTTTCTGTTGCGCACTCGAAGCCTGACATGGTTCTTCTTGACTTCGAGAAACGAACCATGTTCGTTATCGAATTTTCGGCACCAGCGGACAAAAACGTCACAGCGAAAGAGAAAGAAAAGAAAGAAAGGTATAAAGACCTTATGAGGGAGTTGCGACGGTTATACCCGGAGTATTCTGTTAAGCTAATCGTCCTGATTATTGGCGCTCTTGGAGGTGCCAAGGTTTCACTTGTTAATAGCCTGAAAAGCATCCCTGCGTGTCAAACAAAATGCTGAGACACTTTCAGGGAGAATGCAGAAGACGGTCATCCTTGGGTCGCTCCGTGTCCTCAGGGTGCACGAGACTTTCGCCGGATCATCGTATTGAATTCGCGCAGACTGTAACCACCCATCTCACGGTCGTGAGACGTGGTTACAGCTGAAATTTTACCGCGATTTCGCTGGGAGCGGGTGCAATTTTTCAAATTAGCACCCGCTACCGGCGAAATCCTGCGGTTGTCCTTATGACAAACTTTTAACTATATATATATATATATATATATATATATATATTATATACGAAGCCATCGAAAGCGTCCTCTGGGTTGCACATAGAGGGTGTCCCTGTACCAGCGGTTTCTGCTGAATATGGTTACAATAATAATAAGCAGTCGCGAACAATTCAATAGGGATGATCCTGAAGGAATAACCCCTAAGCGGAGGCGTAACAATCATGCCGAATGCTGAATGGCACCTGGTTGAGGTATCGTAAACGGCGACTCTGGGATAACGGGCGACCTCTCAAGAGTATGCAGCCTTATCCTTGCAAGCGGGGCCCTACAAGAACGGACGAACCCTTTCCATAGCTTCTCGTTGGAACCACAATGACACCACGAAACCACCAAAAAGTTGTAGATGCGGTTGAAAACGATCAGACGCGCAGAGCATCCGCCAATGGGTCGACAACCCAAGCCGATCACCCTAGAGTTCGGGGTGCTAGACTGCTACGATGCCACAAATTTTCACAAAGATGAACATTGACATCCACTTTCCTCCTAAGCCCCAAGATTTAGCTGAAATGGATGCGCCTCTTCGTGAGGATATCTCGCAGGTGTCTGACATTGGACCATCAATTACTCAGTTTCTGGTGCTGCGAGAGCTTTGACTGATTCGAATCGAAGGCTAAAACCGACGATGGATCAAAAAATCAAAAGACGCTTGCATAAACAAAGGGTTCAAAGGGCATCAAAGGGTTCGACAGTTCGCCTAAGAACTCAAGATCTACAATCACACACTGAACAAGTCAAATCGGCTGACAATCAAGCAGCATATTGTTGACGAAATACGGGTGTTATCTGACGCAAGGAGGAAACTACAGAACAGGGATAGATGGATCAGTGAGAATCAACAGTTTCTCGCTGACTCATCGCACCTCTTCAGCGATCTTCCTGTTTCTGTCAAAAATCTACCCAAGCCAAACGAGGTAGACTCTTTGGAAAGAGGTATACATGATGCCGAAAACACTGGAGTTGAAAGAAGATATTGATAAAGTCCTCCGCTTCAAGGAGTTTTGCAACAACCTCACAACATTTGAGGAGAAATGACCACCAATTACTGCCGAAGATGAAAAAAAAACACTTACGGGTAGAATGAGCTTTTCTGCTGCAGGACCAGACGGTGTCAAGAAATTCTGGTGGAAGAAGTTTACTTCGACACACCAAAATCTGGCCGCTTACTCACCTCATATTTAAAGTCAGCAACGCCCATTCCGCAATGGCTGGTGTTAGGACGCACTATACACCTACCGAAAAAAGGCAACTTGTCCAACCCAGAGAATTACAGTCAAATAACTTGTTTGAATACAATGTATAAGATCTTCACAGCTGTCCTAAGCAACATAGTCCAGTTAATGTGTAGTTTGGGATTGCAAAAGGCCAGCTCAAGACCAAACTTGGAAATTATCTTCACTTTGGGGCTCTAATCAAAACCCAAAAAAGATCCCACAAATCAGGTTCCTGCTAACCGAATGGCGGCCAAAATAGCGGAAAAAATAGAGTTCTTTGGAAATATCTTATTTCCAATGCACTTTAGAGCAAATGTAGTGGCATAAAAAGTTGGAGAGCATACAAATTCCTGTCACTTTGGTTATTAACAAATTTTTCTCATATCAATAGTTTACGAGTTATGGCAGAGAAAAGCGGAGCACTTTTTTTTAATTTGAAAGATTATTGTTATCGTTATCATATTACAATTATATCATTATACAGGGTGTCCCACCACCTATGAACATGCCGGTACTGGGTGATAGAGGACAAAAAAAGAAACAGAAAAGTCCTGTGGCAAAATTTGATCTGGGCCTTAGTTTGGGCACAGTAAAGCTTCAAAGTTGGGCATGATGAACCAATCAGAATCGCGCTTTGGCAACCACTTGTTTGTCTCATAAATGTTAAGATAGTGTGCGAGGTGTCGGTTCACTTCAGCTCCCTCAAAAATTTCACATGTCTGATCTTTGGTTGTTTCTACAAGACGCGAAATTCAAGCGTTTAAATTTTTTTAAATTCTTGGTTGTTCTTGCAAACGTTTATTCCATCTTCAAAATAAAATAACATTTGCTCAACCTAAAGAAGATGAATTTCAATTTAATATAGAACTTTCCTGAAACTTCATGTAAGAAAGCCAACAAAGATATTTAAGATTCAGAAGACCAAACGAACTTTTGTTCTCCAAAATTAATCTACAAGTCTAAGATAAGAAAAAACGTTTCAAACCTCGAAAAGAAATTCTCAGTGATTCGTCGCAGAAATTTTATTATATTTTTGTTATAAAACTAACAAATTAACTTAAAACTCGAAGAAACAAAACAAACTTTTGTTATTGAAAATTAATTAACAAGTCTACGATAAGTAATTCTTTGTGATTCAATTCAAAAATTTTTCTTACATTCATTGTAACGAATGAATAAAAAAATTAAAAATGGGAAATCCAAATAAACGTTTGTTCTTTAAAATTAACCAAGAACTCTGAAGTTAGAAGACACATTTTGTTCCCTCAAAAGTCATTTTTGGGATTCATTGTCAAAATTTTGTTCCATTTAATTGAACGAAACTAATAAAAAATGTAAAGCTCGGGAAACGAAAGGATCTTTATTTCTTTAAAAATAACCAACAAGTTGAGAATAAAAAATCACATTTTGTACCCCGGAAAGTAATCCATTGAGTTTCATTCCATAAATTCTGTTACCTTAATTGTAACAAAGTTAAAAATATTTAAGCATGGGAAATCCAAACGAACTTTTGTTTCTTAAGAATCACCTACAAGTCGAAGATAAGAAAATACATTTTGCATACCCAAGAGTAATTCTTTGGAATTCATTGCAAAATTTTTGTTACGTTTATTTAACAAAACCAACAAAAAATTTAAACTGAGTAAGCCAAACAAACTTTCGTTCTTGAAAATAAATCATCAAGCTAAAGATAAGAAATCTCCTTTTAAAAACGCAAATAAATTCTGTGCAACACATTAACACATTAATTTTCTTTATTTTGTTACAATGAATGTAACAGAAATTTTGTAATGAATGGAGAACTCTTAGTTGTTCTAAATATGTTATTTTATTTTGTACTTGTTGGTTAATTTATAAAAACAAAAGTTCGTTTCGTTTCCCGAGCATTAGATTATTTTATTATTTATGTTAAATTTGAAAGAAGAAAATGTTGTTTGATTTTCCGAGTTCTTAATTTTTTTGTTGGGTTTATAAACATTAAATGTAACAATAATTTTTCAACGATTCGCAAAGAATTAACTTTGGGGATTTTAAAATGTATTTTATCTTATAGTTAGAATTGTCGATTTATTGTTAAGAACGAAAGGTCGCTTGGTTTATGCCAAAAATCAAAACAAAGAAATTAAAACCACTTTTGGGGGTTTAAAATTGCTTTACATTTCTTTACTGTTTCTGCTAAAATAAATGCAAAAAAAAAATTTTTGGTTATTTTTAAAGAATTAAAGATCGTTTCGTAGCACGACCTTTAAACTTTTTTTTAATTTCGTTACATTAAATAGAACAAAAATTTTACAATGAATCCCAAAAATTACTTTGTTACAATTAATGTGAGAGAATTTATGAAAAAATCGCTAAGAATTACTTTTGGGGGTTTCAAATATGTTTTTTTCATTGTAAAATTGTTGATTATTTTTAAAGAACAAAAGTTCGTTATAATTTGCCATGTTTAATTATTTTTAACTTTGTTACAATTAAGGTAACCGAATTTATGAAAAGAATCTCAAAGAATTACTTTGAGGGGCTCAAAATGTACTTTTTAATTTTCAACTTTGTTGGTTATTTTTAAAGAACTGAAGATCGTTTCGTTTCCCGAGCTTTAATTTTTTTTCAGTTTCGTTCACGTAAATGTAACAAAAATTGTACAATGAATCCAAAAAATTACCTTTGTGGGAAAGAAATGTTCCTTCTGATTTCACCGTTGTTGGTTAAGTTTAAAGAACAAAAGTTCGTTTGGATTTCCCAACTTTAATTATTATTAACTTTGTTACAATTAATGTAACAAAATTTATGCAAAAAATCGCTAAGAATTACTTTTGGGGGTTCCAAATCTGCTTTTCATTGTAAGTTTGTTAATTATTTTTAAAGCACAAAAGTTAGAGAGAGGTACTTTTGCGGCTTTTAAATGACTTTTCTTATTATTAAATTGATGATTTATTTTCAAAAACGAAAGTTTGTTTGGTTTCCTCAGATTCTGTTTTTTGTTGGTTTTCTTACCATTTTGCTTACAATTTTGTTTTTGTAATAATAAATGTATCAAAAATTTGCAACGAATTGCAAAGAATTACTTTTGGGGTTTAAAAATGGGTTTTTTCATCTTAGACTTTGTTGGTTAGTTTTAAAGAAGAAAAGTTTGTTTGGATTTCTCATCTTTAACTATTTTTAACTTTATTACAATTAATGTAGCAGAATTTTTGCAAAGAATGGCAGAGAATTCTTTGGAGGTTCAAACTGTGTTTTCGATTTTTAAACTAGTTGATTATTTTTGAAAAACAAAAGTTCGTTTCGTATCCTGAGCTTCAAATTATTTGTTTAGTTTTGTTACATGAAATGTAACAAAAATTGTGTAGAGATTTGTGAATAATTACTTTTCAGGATTTGAAAATGAGTTTTCTCATCTTGGACTTGTTTATTTATTTTCTGAAAAAAAAGTTTGTTTGATTTTCACGGTTTCAATTTTTTGTTGGTTTTCTTACAATAAATGTAACAAAAAGTCTGCTATGCATCTCAAAGAATTCCTTTCGGTTGGTAGAAAATGTGTCTCTTATTTTAGACTTGTTGGTTAGTTTTAAAGAACAAAAGTTCGTTTCGTTTCCCCAGCTTTAGATTTATTTATTGTTTTTGTAGCAATAAATGTAACAAAAAATTTGCATTGCATGCAAAATAATTACTTTTGGTATTAAAAATGTACTTTCTTATCTTAGACTTGTTGGTTAATTTTAAAGATCAAAAGTTTGTTTGAATTTTCCATTTTTAATTTTTTTTTTTTAATTTGCTACAATGAATGTAACAAAATTTTTTGTAATGAATCGCAAAGAATTACTTATTGTGGACCTGTTAATTAATTTTCAATAACAAAAGTTTGTTTTGTTTCTTCGAGTTTTAAGTTAATTTGTTGTTTTTATAACAAAAATATAACAAAATTTCTGCGACGAATCACTGAGAATTTCTTTTCGAGGTTTGGAACGTTTTTTCTTATCTGAGACTTGTAGATTAATTTTGAAGAACAAAACTTCGTTTGGTCTTCTGAATTTTAAATATCTTTGCTGGTTTTCTTATATGAAATGTCAGGAAAGTTCTGTATTAAATTGAAATTCATCTTTTTTAGGTTCAGCAAATGTTATTTTATTTTAAAGACGGAATAAACGTTTGCAAGAACAATCAAGAATATAAAAAAATTTTAAGCCTTTAATTTCGCGTCTTGTAGAAACAATCAAACATCAACGATGTGAAATTTTTGAGGGAGCTGAAGTGAACCGCCAGCACGCACACTATCTTAACACTTATAAGATAAACAAGTGGTTGCCAAAGCTCGATTCTGATTGGTTCATTATGCCCAACTTTGAAGCTTTACTGTGCCCAAACTAAAGCCCAGATCAAATTTTGCCAGAGGACTTTTCTGTTTCTTTTTTTGTCTTCTATCACCCAGTACCGGCATGTTCATAGGTGGTGGGACAACCTGTATATGTATTAATATTATGTACATTACTTGTTTTTCCCCATTACCTTTTAGGTAGAGTAAGTAAAGCGTTTTTTAAACGAGATATCCCCAGTATCTGATGTTAGTTAATCAAGATTTTGGCTTTAGTCTTTTAGAGCACCTCGATGGGTCTGGTAGACGTCTTTTTGGAGGCCTGGATGGGCCAGGTTGATTTATGTCTTCTTGAAGGTCAGCAGGATTTTTTTCGGTATGGCCCTCCTCCTCAGCTTCTCCTTTTTCCTCCTCCTCCTCTTTTTCTTCTTCTTCTTCTTTTATTGATGCTAATCATTTTTCAGTATGTCGACTGCTCTAAGCTCCTCTTCATATTCCTTCTCCTCGTCAGGGTCTGCTAGGATTTCCGAAACGCTTTTGCAGGAGTTTCCATTGTAGAACGAGCAGATGATGGAGCACTTCAAACCTGCTTTCCTGCAGCCACATTTCGAACCGCATCCTGTTTTGCACTGACAGAAAATAATCTTCAACAATTCCTCTGAAGCAGGATCTTTTTTGGTTGTGACTGGAGTAAGTCCGTGTTTACTCCGCTGCCATCCCCAATCCTCTGGATTTTTTTATTGTACATCCATGCTTAAAATTCTGCGGCGAAACTAATAATCTCGAATATAAGGTCACACATGTATTTTATATGGATGACCTCAAGATCTATGATTCTGGTAGAAGCTAACTTTAGAATGCTACAAATATAGTCAAGGAGTACACAGAAGAGATTGGACAAGTGTGCCAAGATTCAGCTGAAGGAAGGAAAGACTGTTGTCGTTCCCAAGGACCCTGACTTTTGGATATAAGTGTTATTCAACACCTTGACACTGCAGTGACGTAGACATGCCTGGGCGTGCCTCAAAGCCCCGTTCTGTACGTAACGTCAGTGGGGGAGTCTCTTCGTATCAGATACAAGCATCCTCTCCGACAGATTTGGTCTTCAAATCTGTCAGCGTTGAACAAGGTATCTGCAACTAACATGCTTGCCGTCCCGGTTCTACTCTACACGTTTGGAGTGATTCAATGGACGAAGAACAAGCTTACGGCCATTGATATCCCCACATGCAAGATCATGCATATGCATCAGAGCTTGCATTTCAATTTTTCAGTTCCGCGATTACAAATCTCACGCCATCAAGGCGGACGTGGACTTCTGAATGTCCAATCTCTTCATAACCGAATTGTTCTAAGTACAGCTTACATCGTTGCAAATGACAGAGATCCTCTCCTAAAGATGGTCAGAAACCACGAGAGGGTTGGCAAAGCAGCGTTCCTTTACAAAGCCGCAGAGCAGGCGGCCAAAACCCTTGGCCTGAATTTTAACATCAGAAGTGAGGAAAGTGCATTATTCCATCTCGATGCTTGACTTCTAAAAGCCAAAGTAAAGAAAGCAAATGTTGAAAAATACAGCCAACAGCTACTCGACCAGAAAATGCACGGAAACTTCCACAGAAATGTAGAGAAACAATCCTACTCGAAGAAGCAAACTTTTCCTTTCCTCAGATCAGCAGGGTACAGAGGGTTTCATTTTCGCTTGCCAGGACTGTGTCATTTCCGGCTTATTATACCATGACCGCATTTTATGTCAACAAGTTCCCAGCGATAGGTGCAGAGCGTGCCATGCACACGCTGAGTAACTAGAACACATACTATCTGGGTGTCCCACTCACGCGGACAGAACGTATCTCCACAGATATAATGCAGCCCTAAGAAAGCTTTATTACCATCTTTCTCGCTCGTAAGGTGAGGGCCGCGACTCTGTCCGCGATAGGAGTCTCCGTTGCGCACTCGAAGTCTGACATCGTTCTCCAAGACTTCGAGAATCGAACTATATTCGTGTTCGAATTATCGGCTCCGGCCGACTACAACATCACTACAAAGGAGAAGGAAAAGGACCATAAAGCCATACCCGCGTGCCAAAAATATGCCAAGGCACCTTCGAGATGGATGCAGAAAGCTGTCATCCTTGGGTCGCTTAGACACATGTGGGTTTCGCCGGCCTGTCGTTGTGATTTTATCGTGCCCTGTGACCACCCATCTTACGGTCGTAAGACGTAACCATAGGTGTGATTTACCGCTGTTCTGCTGGGAGCCGAAGTCCTTTTTTTGATAGTAGTTGCACCCAGTGGAACCCTGCGCTAATTGTTTAACTCTTTTTTGAATTATATATAAATTGCATTGTATTATCCATGTGAGTGCCAAAACGTTAAGTTGCGTTGAAAAATGGAGACCGAAAATGAAACGTTTTAACCACGTTTCACGACCGTGAGGTAGGTGGTTACAGTCTGGGAAAGACTTAATAGAGAGGTGGGCAGCTTGACTTTGCAACGACTATTGCGAAACGGGCGAAGTTGTGTGTTTTTCTAGCACCGCAGAATGTGCATGCGCGCCATGAAGCATTTGCGAACAGGGATAATGCTGGCATCGTACCAGTCCGGCAAGTCATCCTTGAGTTGATTTTTTCACTCAATATTGTCAGCACCCTGCCCATCAGCCGTCGTGTTTCCATGCAAATTATTTTCAGTACGCCGAATACTAGGGCGATCGGTACTGTTTGCCGACCCATTGCCAGTACTCTGCGCGAACGATCGTTTCGAACTGCATCTACAACAGGGTTTGATGCTGTCATCTGTTCACACGAGCAGCTAGGGAAAGGGTTAGATCATTCTTGCAGAGCCACGCTATTCCAGAGTTCCCGTTGTAAGACACCTCACCAAGGTAACATTCAGCTTTTGGCACTGTTGTTACGCTTCAGCGTGGCAGTTGTTCATTCTGTACCATCCCTGGCCAGTTGTCCGTGACTGCTTATTTAATATTGTAAAAATATTCAGTAGAAACCCCTGGAACAGGGACAGATATACATCTACATGTATATGTATCACTTCCTATCGGAGGTGCGAAGCCATCATTGGTTCGCAACCCCAAAGCCATACCCGCGTGCCAGAAACATGCCGAGGCACTTGCGAGATGGATGCAGAGAGCTGAAATTCTTGGTTCGCTCCGTTTGCTCAAGAAACACGAGGGTTGCACCGGCCTGATATTGTAATTCCATCGTACCCTGCAGTTACCTATCTCATGATTGTGAGGCGTGGCCATAGCATTAACTTAACATGGTTCCAATGGGAGCGATTGTCATTTTCCTGGATGGCGGTCGCTCCCAGGGAGATCTTCCGGTGGTTATTTAATCTTAATTTTTTTATATTTTATATGGATTGATAAAAAAAATCTTATCGCAAGCAATACTATAGTTAAAAAGGTTCATACCATTTTCTGTGAAAAACGCAACACCCTTATGCTCCGCTGTGATTCAAGCTTTCGTTTGCCTGACGACTTCTCTTTGTCAATTTTATTCAAACATACATAAAATTAATAATAACTTGAGTTGACTAAATGTATGATTGTACAATTTTTACATTCTCATTCACGAGAGTGTAATGGAATCGTTCAAATCAGAAAATCCGTTCGAAAATCATAACATTTCTTGGGTGCCTGTTTGGTTATCTGAAAGTTGCTACCACGCTAACTTTTAAAAAATCTGACAAATCGAATCATCCTTTGGTACAGTTTTTACAAGGGTCTTATAAATGAAAAACGTAAATAAGATCAAGGATTGTTGTCAATAATAAAATAATTGAAATTATTTTTCGAGTGTGTGTGTAGTCTCTTTCATCCCAGAAACAATGTGGGGAAGCGCAGATTTTTCGTGAGGTTATAGTTGAAACGCATGAAAGTGTGTTTTTCCTAGATTAATGAACTATTTCACACATTGTACAGATTAAGAAGGCTGTTGACGCATAGCTTAAACTTCTGACATTTTAAGTTATCTCGTAGCATTAATTTGGCGCTTTATGTGCTTATTTTATGTTAATTACTGTAAAAAATGTATTTTGAAAATTAAATATAGATCAGTTTGCGTCCTTTAGCAGTAAAAAAAAACATCTTTTTTCTTAATGGAAAAATGTTTTAAGCTTCTTCGCTTTTGAAATGATTAGAAAAAGCAAGCTTTTCGCAAAGCGTAAAACTTTCCTCTTTTCTAACTTGAACATTCTCTAAATAACCTGCGCACTCTGAAACCCTGCCCGAAAGGGTTGCCGGGCTGTACCCGATAAGAGGGGAACCCTCCGAGGGATCCCGAATCCCAGGGAGTCAACGCGTTCGGTCGTCAGTCGTAGCTTGTCGCTAGTGGATGCTGGAGAACATCTTCAGGATAGGCACCTGCAATGGTCCTTATCAGGACCAACCTATTACGTTTACGAGCTTACTGCCGCTCTTACGTTCCGCAAGCACCCTTCCACGGGCTGCTGGGAAACGCTGACCCTTGTAAGTGGCAATAAGCTATAATTGTTTTTTATTTGCGAATCTCGCATTTATGTTCTCAGCCTTTTCGGCATTTCAAATCCCATTTTCCCTCCACGGAATTACTCCGTAATACCTGACGCCCAACCCCTAAAATTTAATTTAAGGGAACATTTGCAAGAACCTGGTCAATTTTCTCATAATAATATGGAAAACCGTAACAGAACAAGAATTAATAATGTAAGATTATAAGATACCGATGAAAGTGAACCATTGGAGGACAGAAATAACTCAAATCAAAACAGATCACGTAGACTCTCGGCAACAAAACACAGGTCTAACGGGTGTTATAAAATGTTATAAAATAAATGACTGAGATATTTTGGAAAATTAGAACGCGTTATTAATCCAAGATGCTAAAGATTGGAGTTCAATAACTCAATATTCTTAGAGAACACTATCAACTTTTTTTCGAGGATTTCAAAAATGCCTACATCGACAAAAGGTTTTCAGAAGAAATTGTACAGAAAATTAAATTTTGTAACCAACAACAGACTAAATGCATCCCCTCACACTTGGCCGAGAATAGAAAACATAATGGTAACAAGAATAAACATAATTGGGAGAATATTAAAGAAGCTATAAGGGAAAATAAAAATGGTCAAAAAGACAACCAAAACGGAATCCAAAATCACAATAATCAAGGTAAAAATGATTATAAAAAGCTACTTCCATTTTCACCATTTGGATTCCCATTTCCAACTTTTCTAAATCAACACAAACAAAATTTTATACCTAACTTCAAACCTGGATTCCCACCTCAATTCTAACCGAATTTTCAACCTAGATTCCAGCAAAAGTACCGCAACCTACAGTCTCTGGCGATAATATTAGACCAAAGCTGAAAAATCACTTTTTTGCAACTGCAATGCACCTTAACTTTTAAACAGGTTTTGTTAAATTATGAGAGAGCATATACAATATAATAAGTTTTATTCAAAAAGTAGTGATTTAAATTAGACTGTAGAATTTGTTTTGGACTGCCATGTTTTTAGCTTTAGGGAATGGGCTTTTGGCGACAAAGCGCCATCAAAAACCACTGTGTATCGGTGGCTCTCCGAATTTAATGAGGGTCGTGGTTCGCTCACCGACGAAGTTCGAGAAGGTCGTCCAAAATCAGCCTTTGTGCCAATAGACATTGATGCTGTGCGTGGACTGATACTGAAAGATCGTTATGTGACTTATGGCATGCTTAGGCATTAGTGGGACCAGCATACAGTCAATATTGCATGAATATTTGGCTGTCAAAGAATGTGTTGCCCTTGGATTCCACATAATTTTACAAATGCTCAAAAAAGGCTCGTGTGGAGCGTTCATTTCAAGTGACTGTACTAATCGCGCCCGCACGTCAAAACGTTCTGAGTGAGGAATCACTAAAAAAAGTCAGACTTAACGCTAGAGACATCAGTCGTCAGTTGGCAGTAGCAGGATCGCCCATTCCCGAAATATAAAAGGCAACCCTTGTATTACTTGTTTAATTATGAGGAACTATGTATTGTATAGAATGGAACCGATACACTCTATTTGACGTTTATTTGTTTATTTGACGTTTTTGTGTAAACACTCATTCGATCGAAGTTTAAGCGTGACAAGTCTTTCAAAAATTCCATAAAATGTTACCATAAGTATGAAAATAAAAGTACTGTTAAGGCATGCTAACGGTCTTATAATAAAACAACAAAAATAATGTGAAATACTTATTTCTAAGCTTTGGTCTAATAATATAGCCAGGGACTGTAGATTCCCAAACAATAGGCCTAGATATCCATTCAACCCTTACAACCAAATGTTACTAATGATTAATTTTACATTAGGCTCAATTCAAGGTAAAAAGAATGCAATTGTCGAATTTCTAAAAGAAAAAGTGGAAAATATTTCAGGAAATAATAATAGAAAACAAAATTCCCAAAAACCAAATCACGGGAATAAAAAACAAGAACCGGGTAATAATTCAAACAAGGACTCACAAGATAAAACAAGCTCAACCTCGGATAAAAAACAGGACTCTAACACAAGCGTGAATGAAAATACAAATAATTTAAACTGTTATCATTAAGGTTTAGTGGGCCATTTTAAAAGAGAATGCCCACACTACGCATCCGAGCAAACAGGAAAACTGGAAGCGCGGGTATTAGGACCAAAAATGTTAAAACCTATTACCGATACTGCCAGAGATACTGCAAGATACATTTTTTAGGTGATATTAGCCCCCCCCCCCCCCCCCGCGTGATACATTTTCCATTGTTCTTAATATGGAGAATGATACTTCGACAGACTCCTCGCCCACCCCTAAACGTATCACTTATTTTGAGAATGACCCCTACTGACTAAACTTGAAAACAGTTTATCTCGAATTTCAGTGCAAAAATTATCAGTCGCGAATAGAGAAACGGTCGATATAATTGGACGGGTAGTAATTCCACTTGTAATCGGGAAGAAAACTGAACACTTAATGTTCACATTGGTTCAAAAATTAGAACTTCACTCAGAAACTTAGTGATTACCTGGTAATTCCCTCACTCGCTATGCTATGGAAGTGCACTCAAACTTATCACCCTTCCCATTAACTGATGAGGAAAATGAAATGAAACCTGACATTAAAGTTAAAGAAAATAAGGAAAGTAAAAATGTAAACATTAGGGAGAGATCCAGTTATTCTATATATAACATAAACCACTCTTTCAAACACTACTGGTTAGCACTCGAATAGACTCGTGGTTCTTTATTTTAATCAAAGCTCAAAGATTTATTGGAATAACGCTCAAGGTCAGTCTATTCACAATTTTAGACTCTCCATACAAACTACTGCAACACACAGCCGTGAACGCACAAATACTCAAACACGCTGAAACTCGATCCCCTTTCGATCAGTACCCTCTCTCTTAAAAAACTTTTACTAAAGTCTTTGGTTTAAATTTCTCTTTTACAAGACGCTAATACTCGGCCACCATTTACTTCATCTCTTCCTCGAGACGATCCTCGTTAAAATTCTTCTATGGTAGCTTAACAATTCTGGTTGATATTCGGCGCGCTTTATTTATTTTAGTTCTGGCCTGATCTTCCTTGTTTTGTTTATATTTTTCGGGTCCTTTCTTACTTTTTTGAGTGGTTGTTCCAATGCTTGATTAGCTTTTTCAATTGCGTTGTCATCCTCGTCGTCAGTGACTAGATCTTCTTCTGACTCGTAGTCTTAGGGTTAACACAATTTGAGTTGAGTCACATGAGTTGTTGCCGCATACCTCCGACCTTGTTCTGACTATTAAATCTGTTACGCTATGAGTGTCACCTGGCAGGATCTTACAAGAGGAGTGCGCATAACACGGATTTTAATCATCGTTTGTGAATTAAGAGGGCTTAAGGCAGGGTTCTACTTTGTCCGCGCGAAAAAAATGCGATTTTTTTGTAATTTTTTTTTTTAAGATGAAGAAAGATATTGATGTAGGGTTTGTTGTGCCTAATAAATATACTCTTAAATTATATAAAAAATTTTCTTTAGTTTATTTCATGTGCTCTATATATATTTAAATGGCACTTGCCTCAAAACCACGTTTTTACCGCTTGCTGAAAAAATCTACGAAACTACAGAATCGATTGGTCTGAAATTTATACCACATATTCTATACATATACATCAACCGGTGCTGGCAGATTTTTCCATTTACATGCAAAGAAAACAAAATGGCGGCAATTTGAAGAAGAAAAAAAAAGAAAAAATCTTTTTTTTTTGCTTTTTTTTTGCAAAAAAATAATAGTAAAAATTTTTTTTAAATATAAATCTGCTACCACCGGTTGATATATATGTATAGAATATGTGGTATAAATTTCAGACCAATCGATTCGGTAGTTTCGGAGATTTTTCAGCAAGCGGTAAGTGCCATTTAAATATATATAAAGCGCATAAAATAAACTAAAGAACATTTTTTAATATAATTTAAGAGTATATGTATTAGGCACAACAAACCCTGCATCAATATCTTTCTTCATGTTTTAAACAAAAATTACAAAAAAATCGCATTTTTTTCGCGCGCACAAAGTAGAACCCTGCCTTAATTTGAGACGAAAAGAGCTGAAACCGTTTACTTAGTGTTAGAGTTTGAGTTTGGCGCCTTCACTTACTTGACTCTACTTCCCGTATTGGTGCTGCCCGCTGGCGCACCTCCCGCCTTGTTTCATTCTGAGCTGTGGTCTCTTACCGACATGTGCTTTTCCGAGTTGGCGTGTACGAAGTAGAAAACGATTCCGTTCAGTATTAAAGTGCCATTTTGCTAGTACAAGTGTCTTGTTCATTTAACCATCCCTACGAATCCGAAAGGTTATGGGACCCAGTGGCTCGCTTCCACTGCGCAAGTGACAATTTACAGGTGAAACGTTTTGTGAACTTGAAAAAGAGGATCGCATCTACACTGAAGTGAGCATCGATGGATCGATGAGGGACGCTCTTATCAACGACCGTTTTCAACGAATTTGTCTCTCCGCTCGAGAAATATCCGGCGCCGTCGTTATTCGCTAAGATTTCCACGAGGCCGATAGACCACGAGGTGCCGATAAACCACGATTTGTCCATAAACCGCGTGGCCCTCTTTTCTGCCTGAAAGGCGACGAGTTGCGACAGGAACGACGGTTTACGACGGGGTAAGTGTTTTTTTCTTATTACGAAGGGATTTGATCTGTGTGCTGTACGAGTGGGTGGGCTCAGCATCATGAACATGATGACATTCGAAGACGAAGAAAAGGAGCAAAAGAAAGGGGACAATGGTCGAATGATGCCGTGTACCTAGGGCGGTAATGGCGGACAGGGCCTGTCGAGGGGTCCGTGTTTCCGTGGTGAGGCGGAACACTCACGACACGCCATATTGATTTTTAATCAACTTATAAGTACAAACGGCAAACCCGCCTACTACGTTTTTTTTTAAACCGTGAATTTTTCTTTCGTGTACGACGGGTAAAATACTAGATATAATTATTCAAGAATATTGGAACGATTGTCCACAAACACGAAATGGCTTAAATTGCCCGCTACGACTGTTTTTAATATTTCTTTGATTTCTTTTTAGTTCTTTTCCCTTACAATTGATGATGGTTATATATAGTAATTAAGAGAGGGATATGTGTGTAGATGTACATGTGTATGTGTACATAAGTGTGTATATATAAGCGATTATTTTGATGGAGGAAACTATATTCCTCGCCTGAAGACAAAATTAAATAACCTCACAGGAATATCATAGGAACTATTTTGTCTTTTTCAGTAATTACATTATTTAGAATTTTTCGAGGGAAAGTTCAAGATAGTTTGTTTTGGAATACGACAGTCAAAGTTTTTCATAAATATATATTATATATAATGTTCAATAAAAAGAATATTCGTAGATCACCACACACATCAATGCACGTATGTGAGCGTATACATGCAGACTTGTACATATGTATAAAGATATGTTTTTTTTAACGATAGGGCTAATACGAAATGTCAACGACGATAGAGAGGATTGTCGAAAGGTACAGACGGGCATTGCTGGTAGAATCACATAATGTGATTACGGTCAACATCAGCTTGGTTGACGAATCCATCTTAATTGCATTCTCGACCGGCGAAAAAATCGTCTTGAGTAAGTTTCTCCTCATCTACGAGTACCCCAAACTAAAATACGAATAAATGAAAAAAACAATATATATATATATATATATATATATATATATATATCAGCTGAAACGACAGTAGCGATAGTGTAAAGACTGTTCATTCCGTGCAATGCATTGCTTAAATAAATAATTAAACAATAATCTCAAACAAGAGACTTGGACGAATTGGAGGAAATTGTGTTCATTTCCAAAAATTCTAAAATAAATTAAGATTGTCCTTGTAGCACACGACAGTAACGGGTGTAAGAGGACAATCTGCTTTGAACGATTTCGACTTGTGTTCGGTCTTAACTGCTCTAAAGCAAGCTCTAACATTCAATAGTAGTAACACAGTCTTTACAACGACAGTATTATTAATGACAGTCAAAACTCCCACTTAAACCACGTAAATCCGCTCTAACTAAGGACAATTTGAAGCATGAGTGGGAACCAGCAAGGGCTGAGCTGTTGAAAGCTCAGAGCGACAATGCACAAAACGAGGGTAAAGCGGACAAATCCCACAACCTCCCACATCTTGAAACCACCTCTGGAGCCATAAAGGATCCATCAGAAAGCGAAGAGGAAAGGTTGTTAGGAGGACCAAACGACGGGCTGGAGAACGACGGTAACGAAGGTACGCTTCCTGGTTTCTTACGGAAGAGAACGAACGTATGACAGGGTCGTCGACGACAAACGACTGTCCATAACGAAAGCAACGACAAGAATATACGATTAACGATTTTGTTCCCAAATACAGATGTGTGACTCAAAACGAATGGGAGCCCGGGAGCCGCTAACGACAGTCCAAATCAAGAGACACCAACAACGACTAAATCTGCCAACAACAAAGAAGTAGAAAATAAAAACGACAGTGAGGCAGTTACTACAGACGACGGTAACGACAGTACGAAGTCTGCGCTCGACAATGCTCAGATGAAGGCAGACTGGACGAAAAGGTTAAAAGGTTGGAGAAAATGATGGCACTCACGATGGACTTGCATGCAAAGATGCAAGACAACCTCAAAATGTGGCTCAAAATGCGTGAGGCTGATCAGGTGAAAGTGAGCAAATCTATCATTAAATCTAATGTGACCCTCTCCCCAAAAAGTAAGTGTTCTGAAGTGTCACCAACTACTCATACGACAGTATTAACGAGTGGTGGTGATAACGACTGTTCAAATCAAACGACTGAAAATGACTGTCCTACTCAGAAAAAATTTCGAAAAACACTAACTAATACTGACGAGTCTAACTCACACACTAGACAAAAAGACACTCAGGCAGTAACCAAACAAGTAACTGAAGCTATTAAAATACAGTTCATAGGTAAAGATAGTAGCACTAAACACGACTATAAATTAACTCAACAAACCAAGTTTGAACATTTTTATGAGTTTTTAACCTCTGAATTGCGAATTAACGATTTGTTATATGTATTAGATACGACAGTTTCCCCGCCGGAAGGGTTAGATCCTAAATGGAAAGGAAAACACTATTTCAAAGTTAGAGATATTATTATTAACCGAGTAGACACATTTTATCATACTAAAATTTTACTCTTAAAGGATCCGGTAGAAATACTAAACAAATTACGAGAAGTTGAACGATGCGAAGTCAACATTACGAGTGTTAGTGTTCGGAAACAGTTGTATTCAATTCAATATAATACAGGTCGGGAATCGGCTATGCAATTTATAGAACGATTTGAAGAAATTGTTACAAACTACGAAACGATTTTAGGATCCACCCCACTAACTGACGAAGACAAACGAGATGCACTATACAATGCTATTATGTTTCAATTACCCGACATTCAATCAATAGAATTCATGACAAAAAATCAAACAGGTAAAGGTTTAACATATGACATGTTAAAAATGTTCATTCTCCAGGCCGAGGCGAATAGCGCTCAAGCAACCGCGAGCACCCATCCAGCCACTAAGACTAGACCAGTAGCATCGGCATCGTATACGAGCTCGAACCAACGAGCGGCCAACATTAACGAAAGGTGCTACGAGTGGGACGACATAGGGCACATGAAGAACGAGTGTCCTAGGAAAGGCCTAGGAGTTAGGAAATGCTACGAGTGCCAACAGTTCACTGCCCATATTGCGGCGGATTGCCCTAAACGACGGTCTAGGTTGGGAAGAGGAGGCCCGAAAGGTAAAAATTATAAAAATTATAAACAAAACGAGATGTACGACAGTAACTTACATACGAGAAACAAAAAACAGTTTAAGAAAAAGAAGTATACCCAAAATCAATAATTCCCTAAACGAAATGTCCATGATACCAAACGATATGGAAATAAACAATACGACCGTAAAAAGAATGCTTATAAAAATCACAATCCTGATCAGTCCCGCACGGGAACAAGCAATTCCCCAAAAATCCACTTTGCGAATTGCCAAGGATCAACGAACAAAGGTAGATGTAAGTGTGAGAATAAAACCTTAGTGTCCTGCTTAAATAGTTTTATTAACAAAAAAAAGAGTCCTTTCCACCCACTAGTAGTCACCATAACTCTATAAATAACAATGACGGTACTAACGAACAAATAAATATGAACGAAAAATACGTGACTTTTATAGTCGATTCCGGTGCTACCGAGCACTTTACTAATTCAAAAGAGATTTTTAGTTCTCTTAATACAAACAATAACGGTGTTATCAAATGCGCAAATAAAGACAGTAGAGCAGACTTAACGACAGAAGGCAAAGGGATAGTTAGTGTGTTGTATATCTTAAACAACACGAAACCTATTATGCTTGACAACACCATTTACGCAAATTCTCTCTCCGAGAGCTTACTATCTCTAAGACGGTCGCGGAAAAAGAGTTGTCAATCTATCTTGACAACAAGGGCGTAGACATTTTTAATCCTAAGACTAACGAATCACTAGCGACCGGTACTTACGACAGCCCTTACTGGCTAATTGAATTTAAAGTCAATAAAAGCAATAAAATGGCAGAAACAAACCTAGTGCAAGCAATCACTCACGAATCTAAAACGACTGAACGACAGACGGACAACAAATTAAATAACGAGGCAGTAAACCCCACAGGACAAAATACTGAAGAAAAGACAAAGATGACAGTCGGTATTAATAAAGACTTTAATCCCGAAATGACAGTCAATGAAGTTACTAAAGAAACAGAGCTAAAAGAACGAAACATTGATCATCTATTTTCAGACTTTTGGCTTTGGCATGCTCGTATGGGTCATGCGTCGCTAGCATATCTGCGCAAATTAAAACTTTTATGGAAGGATAATAAGGATCTTCAATCTACAATATTTCACGATAGTATACTCGATTGTGAAGTTTGCGCAATAACAAAGTTAAAGAAATTGCCTTTCCGAAATGAGCGAAATAGAGCGGAACGACCGTTACAAATTATACATTCTGATTTAATGGGAAAAATCTCTCCAGCTATTTTTCCCCACGGCTATCAATATATTTCTGTTTTTGTCGACGATTTTTCACGACTGGCTCTCGCATATCCCATGAAAACAAAAGACGAAACTGGTCATTGCCTCGAACGAAAAGATTTGCTACCTGAGATCCGATCAGGGAACAGAGTACATGGGAGGTTACACTAACGACGTGTTAACTCGCGAGGGTATTGAAAGACAATCGGCTTGCGCAGATACACCACAACATAACGGAGTTTCTGAAAGATTTAACCAGACCTTGCAGAAAAAGATACGAGCAGTTCTATTCGATTCTAAATTACCATCAAATATGTGGGATCTGGTCCTGGGAGCTGCCGTCTACGTGTATAATCGTACCCCACATAAGTCAAATGACTTTAAAGCGCCTCTTGACGTCTTTTCCCCAAATTATCATTACGATGTGAATCAAATTAAAAGATTCGGTTGCTTAGCCTATTGGACGATAACGAGGAAACCAGACTCAAAGTTTTCGGCGCGTGCAGTTCGCGGAATCCTAGTAGGTTACACCCGATCCGGATACGTGTTTCTTAATCCAGAATCCAGCAAATTCTTTGAGTCACGAAATGTTAGGTTTAACGAAAAGTTCCTCTATGGTGATAAGTACGAAGAAGATTCAATAAAATATTGGCGTCTTCCTGAATCGATTCAATCAACGAATAAAGACATTATACAATTTGAAGAAAACGACTGTATCACTAAAAATGACAGTACGACGTCAGAAACGGAGGGAGAACAAACGAAGAAACTAGGTAGACCCCGTAAACGACTGTTAGAAATGGAGGGAGACAATTCTAAAAAGAAACAAAAGACTGTACAAACGACAAGACAAGAGCCTTACAACACAAGAAGTCGCATAATTACAGACACAAGCTTTGCTAATTACTCTAACGCAACGACAGTTTCCGAAAATTATGAATTTCCAACAATAGAGGAAGAATTTAAGAATACAACCGACGTTACAAACGACGAAACACTATACTGTTTACATGCAAACTTAAATAACGATCCTCAAAATTATAAACAGGCCATAGAATCCACTGAAAAACACGACTGGCTAAAAGCCATTGCTGAAGAGTATAAATCGTTAGAAAAGAATGAAGTATGGGCGACAGTAGACAGACCGAAAATAGGGAAAGACGGCAAAACACCCAATATTATAGACTCACGATGGGTGTTCAAACGTAAAAGCGATGATTCAGGAAAAATAAAATATAAAGCAAGATTAGTCATTCGTGGCTTTAAAGATTCAAACTCATACGATTTAAAGGAAACTTATGCGCCGGTTTCACGATTAACTTTAATACGACTGTTATTCGCGGTAATCAATTTTAAGGATTAAGAAGTGTGTCAACTAGATGTTAAGACTGCCTTTCTGAACGGAACTTTAGAAGACGATGTCTTTATGGAAATTCTTGACGGGATGAAAATCCCAGAAACTCTACGACGGTCCAAGGTGTGCAAGCTCAACAAAGCTATTTACGGCCTACGAATCAGTCCAAAACGTTGGAAAAAGAAGTTTACAGAAGTTGCCAACTCTCTAGGTTTAGTCAATGATGATTATGATCCCTGTCTCTTCCTCGATCACTCAGAGAAATCGAGGGTCATTCTACTAATTTACGTAGATGATATACTCTTAGCAAGTAATGAAAGTCAAAAATTGAACGAAATAAAATCAAAACTCATGACTGCCTTTGAAACGTCAGACTTGGGAGAACCCAAACACTCCCATGATGACTCGACAGGCTGCCAACCACGAACGACGACAGAGTGGAAATGACGACAGTGACATACAAAACAAAGAAATCCTTGATTTTCCCTATAGAGAGGCAGTAGGGAGTCTGCTATACCTAGCTGGCTCAACTCGTCCTGATATAGCTTACACAGTAAATGTCTTGAATAGACATCAACTAAATCCCACTGAAAACGAATGGAATATGGTTAAACGAGTGTTCAGATATTTGAAGGGCACTCCAAACTTCGGCCTGAAATTCCTCGGACGACGAGAAGATTTGATAGCCTATTCAGACGCTAGCTTTGCGGACTGCAAATCTTCAATTTCAACGTGTGGGTACGTGATACGACTGTTCGGTGACACGATCTCTTGGAGATCAAGTAAACAGAGCTATGTTACTCTTTCGACTTGCGAGGCCGAATATGTGGCTATGAGCCAGGCTTGTCAGGAAATAATAGCGATAAGCAAATCTTTAATTCGAATCACTAACGACAGTTTTCTACCCGCCATTCTCAATTGTGGCAACAAAGCCGCAACTATCTGTGCGGAGACTAGTGGTGGAAATCGACTCAGACGACTGATACTTTATAAGGAATCATTACTTCTATTCATTAACTCATTACTTCCCGGCAGATGCGAAGCTAAAAAAACAATAGGAAAAAAAAGTAGAATAAAAGGAGAATAATATATAGTGAGAAAATTCTCAAGGATATATTCAGCACATTTTTAAGAAGAGGACTTGACTTCAAATCTGAAAAAATGCAAATAAATAAAAAGTCTATGCAATATTCGACTTATTATTTCTTCCCATGTTTTTTTTAGCTTTGCATCTGCCGGGAAGTAATGAGTGGCTAAGGAGGAACAAGACTTTACCCAACATTTTCCCATAATTTTTGCACATGAAGAACTCTCTGCACGTTTGTAAATTACTTGAAATTTAAATGCACCTAGATGTGAGGTTATGTTTTGGTTATATAAATTAGTTTTTCTTATTATCGACAGTTTTACATTGAAATTTGCAATTTGTCATTTTACGAAAAAATATAAAATTTTCTTTCAATCGTTACACCAATGAACAATAATGTCATTAGTGTTATATTATAATGTAATAAATAGAATAACCCCAGATAACAATGCGTGCTGCAGCACGCGGGTTGCATGGCATGAGAGCGTGATATGTCTGCGAGAGTACCGATATAGTGCCCTCTCACGTCCTACAGATATTACGTAAATCCGCACTGTGCCCACACACAGTGTGCGAGATCTGTCATGACTCTGCAAGAGGAAAGTAACTCTACAGCGTTATTTATCAAGCTATAATACTATATAAATGTATACAAAAATCGGTATATTCATTATATTTAGGTCGTAGCAGGATAAGCATGCTCTCTGGGTGTCCTCGCTCGGATGTGATCCATATTGTAGGGGTAAGTGGCTACCCCTATAAGAAAAAGTTACCTCAAGTATCAATTGAAAAAAAAGATTACAAAAGTTATAAGCAAATTTTGAAGAATTAAAAAACAAATTTTCTCGAAAACGGCTTAACCGATCTTAGTGGTTTAAGTATATGTTATAGAGGGTACTAAATCGGTTCTGAAAAAAGCTCAAGAACCAATTCCGTAGATTACAAGGGGATGAAAAAAAAAAAAAATTTTATAATTTTTTTGTAAGAAATGCTTTTGGCACATCAATCATCTTTTTCCTATATCATGCTCAGATTACATTCAAGGTTGCAATATATATTTTTGCGAAAATGATCCAAGAATTACTTCATGGTTAAAAACAATGAAAACTACTTGTTGACCCTAATATACATGCAATTCAACGAGAATGAGGGGCCAAAATAATTTTTAGCTTATGACGCAATAATTTATACGCAATAGTGTAATAAAAACCAAATGCAACAGCATTGTTCGATTAAAAACACATTTTCTCGTGAATTCCCCACTCACAGTGTCAATTGATTGTAAGTAGATAAAAAATTTCTTCTCTCCGTTTACTGCTGACATTCGCCAAGCTAATTTCATGTTTTCTCAGGATGGACTACGTGGAGGCCATCAGTCAGATTAGCATCTCTTACTTTATAGACCCTTTATACAACTATCAAGTGTTTTGATTCATTCTCAACAAGTGTACGAATACGTGCATGTATTCATGCTCACATATACTGTACTACCATATGTGATTTACTTTTATTTTTAATTGCGGAATTATCTCAGTTCCTCGTGACGATTTTCATCCAAGCTCAACTGCTATATGTATACACTCAAATTTCAATTTTAGCAATTTCGATTTATGCGTTCCAAGAATTACACCGCGCGGCGGCGGCTTCCACCTTTGCGGCCACGTGGCTGAAGGGGGAGAATGTGCCTTTAGTAGCGTAGTTATAAAGCGATGTACCCTAACGATCTAGCTGATTAACTGCGTCACTTTGCGCAACATTGCGATACGGCCCTGACAGTTTAAGTTCGGATACGCTCGATTCAAGTCGAAGGTCAGAACTAAAACCGTGCTTGAAGTGAAATTCAAGTGTAGTTTTAACGTGTTGTACTAAGGTTTGCGATTTTATTTTATTCTCAGTTGTATAGAACGACTTTAGTCATTCGATATTTTGTCAAAGGTACCATATTCTCAGTTGTTTTTATCCGTGTCTAATAGGTATACCTTTCGTAAAGTTTAAAAGTGGTCTCTCATAGAACCCTTCAATTTGTCACGAAACGATTTCACTTTATTCTTGTATATATGTAGTGTATATATATTCTGTTAAATTATTAATAAAGGATATATATAGTTATGTATAGTGTACATAAAGTACGGGATGCTAATCTGACTGACGACCTCCACGTGGTGCATCCTGGGTAAACATGAAATTAGTTTGGCGAATGTCACCAGTAAACAAAGAGAAGTGTTTTTCTACCTACCTAGAATAAAAACAAGTAGTTTTTATTCTTTTAACTATGAAGTAATGCTTGAATCATTTCCGCAAAAATATATATTGCAGCCTTGAATGTGAGCATGATACAGGGAAAAAAATAGTTGATGTGCCAAAAGCCCTTCCTTAAAAAAAATTATTTGGAAAATTCAATAATTTTTTTAACCCCCTCTAATCAACAGGATTGCTTCTTGAATTTGTTCAGAACCTCTTTAGTACCCTCCATAACATGTATTTAAACCATCAAGGTCGGTTTATAACCTTTGTAAAAAATTTTTTTTCAAATGATACTTCGGGACAATTTTTCTTATAGGGGTAGCCACTTACTCCTGAAATATGGATCACATCCGAGCGGGGGCACCCAGACCATGCTTATTCTGCTACGGCCAATTTGTTTTAATATGTAAAAAAATGAAAAATCCATATAAGAAATAGGAAAGCCCATTACACGAGAGAGTTCTCATCATCTGAATGTACAATAAATTATCAAAATGTAACAAACCTAAATGTTTAAAAGTTTTCTTTTAAAGATTATATAAAGTGTTTAATATATTTTGATGCAGTTCTAAGAAGTCGAAATTTTGTGGTATAATTATTTTTTGTTTTGACATCTCTGCTGAATACGGTTACAAAACTCAATAAGCAGTCGCGGACAATAGTCCAGATGTGGTACCGAAGGAAAAAACCCCAAGTCAAGGCGTTAACAACCGTGCCGAAGACTGAATGGCACCAGGGTATGGTGTTCCAAACAGTGTCTCTAGGATACCAGGTCGCCTCCTAGAGTATACAGACCTTACTCCCGCATGCGGGGCTCTGCGGGGGTGGACCCATACTTTCCTAGTAACTCGTGGGAACACAATGGAGCAAGCAAACAAAACTTCAAACAGGGAAATATGTGAAGAGCTGGGAGGTCCTTTGGACGTAATTCAGGAGCCGAAAGAGAAGGAGGCAAGAGATGATATCGCAAGAGTTCATGAGCACTTCAAGCTGACACTTGTATATGTTCAGAAGTTGGGAGGAGTTCTGAAAGACATGAGGGAATTCTTTGATTCAAAAACCAACATGTTTCTGAAAATAAAACAGGGAATCAGTGTGGCGCAAAAGCTAACGGAGAGAGTGGCTGACTGCACTTGAACTAATGTGAATTACTTCCGTTACGTTCCATATACTCTAGTCCTTTGGACGTTATTTAGGATCCGGAAGAAAAGGAAGCAAGAGAAGACATGGCACGAGTGCATGAGCAGTTCAAGATGACACTTGAATTCGTGCGTAAGTTGGAATAAGTTCTAAAAGGTATGAAGGTATTTTCTGATTCAAAAAACCAACATGTTTTTGAGAACAAAGCAGGGAATAAGTGAGCCGCAAGAGCTAACGGAAAGAGTTCCCTGTAGCCTTGACAGACGGAATAAGGAGGGAGAGAAGGCCCACATGGAGCGGCTAAAAGCAGAGCTCGAAAAGAGCCACAGTGGTAAGCAGGAGAGGAGAAACGTGAGCCAGACGGGGACTCAGACTGAAGAAGCAGTGAAAACTCCCACTCCCAAGTCTGGGAAGCGCGAACGGGAACCCACGCTGAGTCACATAGATGCGATCTCTCCAAAGCGGAAGAAGAGGTCGAGGACCCGCACTGCTGCAGCAGCGGTGACCTCAAAACCAAAGCGAGGAGGCGAGGAGAAGCCTGCTACTATTGGGAAGCAGGTAAAGACAACAAGGCAGGCTAGACATGAAGCGGTCCTCATAAGACGGCCAGGGGGGGGGGGGGGGCCGAGCCACGCTGAGGTCTTCAGGGACATCAAACGAAAGGTGAAGCTGGAAACCCTTGGTGTCAAAATCAGGGGTGTCAGGCATACCCGACATGGGGAGATTCTGGTGGAAGTGGGGCTGGCAGCGGATGGCACATCCAAGCAGTCGGCGGCCATAAAGGAAGCAGTCTGTGTCGGGGGAAACGAGCGCGAGCTCGTTCCCCGCATCTAAGTCGAGGTCTTGGACCTCGACACGACTACAGAGGCGGAAGAAGTGGAGGCTGCTGTCCGAAACCATTTCGGCGAAGCGGCGAGCAGAGAAATAAAAGTTAGTTTGACGAAGAAGGCCTTTGGAGGTAATCTGAAAGCCTTTGTCGAGACGAAGAAGGAACTGGCGGCAAGGCTTCTCCGCACGGGATCCCACCTCAAGGTGGGATGGGTGTTGTGTCGCGTGTGGAAGAAGATGGAGGCCTTGACGTGTTACCGCTGCCTAGGCTTAGGCCACATGGCAGCGGGCTGCACGGGTCCAGACAAGACGAAGGCCTGCTGAAGGTGCGGCAAGGAGGGCCATAGGGCTACGTTGTGCGAAAGTACGCCGCAGTGCTACCTCTACGCCGCTAATGAAGAGAAGCCGTGGGCCGACCATCAGCCCGGGACAATGAGGTGCAGGGCGTTTCGAGAGGCTACCTCGTTGAGGAAGCCCCAAGGACGCGCTGCCTAACCAGATGTATCCAACCAGGATGCCGAAAGCCGACGAGCCAATGTGTGGTACCACCACACTACTGAGGACGATGCGTGCATACTGGTTGAGTAAAAGGTGGGAAAATGTCAAGTGGGGATAAAATGATGAAAGCCGAGGCACGGCTCACTGGCCAATAACCTAGGGCTCTGAAGTAATGCGAAAGCTGTTACGGTGTCAGTGCGTAAATGCATTCTTACCTCTTCTATAAAAAAAGACTACTACTAAATTCTTGAATTTTAAATTGAAAATTGCTAACTTTTTGTAAATAGTCCATTACACATTTCGCAGTTTTTGTACACTTTTATTTGAAATAAATGCTCTCTTAACATTATAGTGTCTCATTCCATAGAGGCGTGATAAGACTGAAAGTTGAAGTTGAACGTTTTCGATTCAATCAAAAGCTTGTTTAAACTATGTTCGTTTTAATATGATTATAACTTTATTTCGTTCACGGATGATTTTCATAAGTCTCTGAAAACGTATTAAAACATTGTTCTTGTCACTGTTACAATATTTATTACCACTTTAAAAATTTAGCAACTATGTGAAAGCAATATGCCGACGCACGCGTGCTAACGCACCATGCAGCGCATATGCGACACATGCGTGCTTACACGCCATGCGGCGCATATGCGACTCAATTGTTGACACATCTGTCTCTAACCTTGCCCTCACGACGCGCAAATTAGTCTGCACGCTGCGCCCGCATCATGCGCGCTACATGCAGACATTTTGCTATATGGGACAGCAGAAGAACTTACGAATGCTTTCAATCTTTCATTCTTTCTTTAACAATGATTATCACTTAATAACTAATAGTTTTATTCGGTATTTTAAATAAAAGATTTTTTTTTTAAGGTACTTTTCAGTTGATCTGATTTGAATTTTCGCAGAACTAGCTACCGAACAACAGATTGCGCACTCTGTTGAGTGGTAAACTCCCCTATTTAGAAGTCTCGTTAATTGAAATATTAAGAACCATTAAAACGTCAAGTTTGTGGAGAACTCTACGGTGACTTTGTCGACGCGCTACGCTTAATTCACATCCGATAGCATTACTGTCAATACTGCTTTCACAAAATGTCAGGGCTATAACCACACTTATCTCATTAACTTTAATTAAAGAATCGTAAACTTCTAAGCAAGACACGTCAAGCCGGAAGAAGAAAGAAACTTTTTACCATTGAAATTGTTGTAATTCAGAAGCATTTATATTTTAATTGTTCCAGCCTTAAAAACTGTGTAAAATTTTTGTTTTCATGATCCATGAATAGAAAACAGTCACTTTTTCAGCATATTTGCCGTGAAGAAAGTGGTGCTTTTTTGAGAGTGTAGCAAAGTCTTTGCCACGTTTAAGGCATCTGTTTCTACTCTTTTTCATTCGAGTGAGAGGAGAATATGACTCAAGCAGTTCAACTAACGCCTTCATACAGGATAATTGGAAACAACAAATGACAATAAACGTCAGAATGACTAACGGTAACGTCAACCATCTCTGTCGCTACTCTCACTATTCAATGCAAATAAATAAAAATGGCATTTCCTGGGGATTTCAGAACCCAAAAGATGTTCGCCCACTTCTCGGCTAAGGGACCATCCTGTATAATTCAACTTAGATTATTAATATTAAAGTATTACCATCGCAAAGGTTGATTATCTTTAATACTTCTCCAAACCCTTCCAGCACAGTTATAAAATCTACAATTCTTCTCTTTGAGTAGGTGGGTCCCTCGAACATAATGGCTCTACCATCAGGGTGATTATACATCTTAGCATGGTTTCCTTGTGCGTGAATCCTTCGAGAAATGATTGTAACATTGTAATTTTTACTTTAATAAATGAGAACATGTTTTGCTGAGATGAAAGGGGAAAAACTAACTTGCTTAATAGTCTCTCGAGATCGGGAAGAACGCTCATCACGCTACGCGCGTTTCGCACTTCATCCACTCTGTCCATGAGTTCTGTAACGGCTTCCTGCCGCAGTATGATAACGGACTTGCGACAAGAAGGTCTGCAAATCCATTCGCGCAGCAACCTGTAAATGTACACAAAAAGCAACGAAATTTAAGAGATATTAAAAGCACGCGAGAGTACGAACTATACTTACCTTTTACCAAATGCCGTGCAGCAACGATCGAGCATCTTCATTAGCGAACCTTCACCGCTCAGTATCTTTAAGTTGTTGATGGTAATGGAGTCCAAAACCTAAGACATTCATTAAAGATAATTCATTTTTTATTTAACTACAAAATTCTTAGAAATTAAAAAACTTGTTCTTTTAAAAAAATCTAATGACTAAATCTCAAGTGCCTCCATTCAAATCCCCTTCCTTCTTTCTCTCATCTTTTTTCATTTTTATTTTTAAATCCCAATCAAGAAACATTTACAAAAATTCCACCAAGACTTCGGTGCTCATTCAAAGTTATTTTTAAGAGAATAAGACAAATCTTTCAACATGTCAAAATCCGCAAGGAAACGAGAATGTTCTCTCTATGAGATCTGAATGAAGCCTAAGCCCAAATGCATGCCAGTTATTTGTGGCGGTTGCCAGAAACTCACACACACTTCTTCGCGTACACATGCACGTGCACACGAGCTTGCCTCGAGAAGTCCGATCGATACGAGTCGGTCAGCTGTACAGCACAGTCGAGTCACAATTTTGTTACTTACTCTAGTCTCGACAATACTGATACAAGCATGTACGCTAGGGTGGGCCGAATTACACGAAAGTTTCCAAATCGAATCGTAATAGCGCGGAAAAGTTGCTACTCGTCGCCCTGATCACAATTAATTTTTTTTTATAAATCGGACCATATCTTCCGGTCGCACATCGCGTTCAAAATTTCGAAAAATCGTCAAAAATTGAACACGTTTTGGGATTTTTTCTTATTAAGTTATAGTAATCGAATATCGTTCAAAATCGGTATATCACCACTTCTAAATATCCTTTGACTAAAAAAAAAACTTCCCCTTCTTATCCCCCTCTCGCGTAAGGGTGGGGGGAGGGGCAAATATAGTAAAAAGAACACATTTTTGGTCGTTATTTTTCTCGTGTGAAGTGTGCTGGTGCGATCGGCTAAGGCGTTAAAAGCGTTAAAATATATCATATTTAGAACAGTATTACGTGAATATACATGAGCCGCAATATGATGGAAGAGGAGGGGGAGGTGAGCCTCAGCGAGGGTTGACCAATGGTTGATTAGAGAAGAAGTTTGATTGACAATGACGTTGAGGACGCTCGGTCAAAAATTTCATTTCCCTTTATTTGGACCGCCTAAAAGTCTGAGCAAAGAGATTCTTCCTTCACATGCTGATGTTTAACTACACTGCCTGCATGTTGGATATTCTTTAGCCCTGGCTTCGGCTAGTTCAAAACAGGATGTCAGCTTCTCTGCAGTAGCTAATGTCGTTGCTGATGATATAGAGTCCATTTACATTAAGGCATCTTTGCCAAAGGTATCCAGCACGAGAATTATACAACTTATCAAAACTCTTCACGATAAGTATTACTACATCCGTAACAAGATAAACAGGTACATAAACAGGTCAAATAAAGTTTTTTGACAATCAGATGTGTATTGGGTATACTCTTTTTGTGTTTTCCGGTTTTTGTTGTCCCTGTTTAACTTGTTACGCATGTAGTAATATTTATCGTGAAGAGTTGTGATAAGTTGTATAATTATCGTGCGAGAGACCTTTGGCAAAGATGCCTTAGTGTAAATGGACTCTATATCATCAGCAACGACATCAGCTACTGCAGGAAGAATCTGTTTGTTCAGACTTTTAGGCGGTCCAAATAAAGGACAATGATATTTTTAACCGTGCGTCCTCGAGGTCATTGTCAATCAAACTCCTTCTCTGATCAACACTAAAATGCACAGGGAAACATTAAAATTCGACACGTCTCGACTTGTCTGGTTGGCACGTTGCGCGCAGCGGTACGGCGAATTCCTCGAACCGGCTACCGCCCACCCAGCTTGGCCATTGGTCAACCCTCGCTGAGGCTCACCTCCCCCCTCTCTTTCCATCATATTGCGGCTGATGTAATACTGTTCTAAATATGATATACTTTAACGCTTTTAACGCCTTAGCCGATCACACCAGCACACTTCACACGAGGAAAATGATGAGAAGGGGAAGTTTTTTTTTAGTCAAAGGATATTTAGAAGAGGTGACATACCGATTTTGAACGATATTCGATTACTATAACTTACTAAGAAAAAATCGCAAAACGTGTTCAATTTTTGACGATTTTTCGAAATTTTTAACGCGATGTGCGACCGGAAGATATGGTTCGATTTAAGAAAAAAAATTTTGTTGCGATCAGGGTGACGAGTAGCAACTTTTCTGTGCTATTTTTAGAAACATTTTTTGCTTGTGCAGTGCTTTGTATCGATTGCAGTGCGGATTGCATTATTTTTAAGTTTTTTCCTGTCCAGCGAACACTAACACTGCGCTTTCGTGAGTGACGGTGGATTATGCGAAGTGACATTAACAACTAACGATCACGAGTTTAATGCTGTTTACGCAGCAGTATAAAACGGTCGACACATCTTCGTAGGTCGACATGTTGCCGTCTACACCGATCACAAAAACCAATACATCATGCTTTTAAACAGCGTCCAGAACAAGCTTCACCTTAGTAATTTCATCGATTGGACTTACTCGCCCAATTCACGACGGTCATTGCCATTTCACGGAAACGGACAAAATAGTTGCTGACACACTGTCACATACAAAAGCCAAGTCACGGGCTGTCTCAATCAGCTACTTGGCAACAACAGCACAACATGAGGATGAAGATTGTCTTCGCCAATTGAATTTTCAGGACATACGACTATATTGCGATGTCTCATCGGATTTGATATGTCCATATGTGACGTGCGCCGAAGAAAGGGGGCTTACTCTCAAAAAATCGAAATCGAGGTTTTTACACCTTTCGATAGTTTTTGAGTTGCTCTTTTTAATGAAACCATCGAAAAAAATTCCCGGGCGTTATTATTGCTAATAATTGATGATAGGTACCCGAGAAATCGTGCTTTCGCTCGAGGGCCCGAGATCCCGTGAAACACCTCCCACCACTCACCACTACATCTCCGCGTCTCATCTATACCCCGTCCGTGAGCAGCGCCGCTATATGCGTGAGAATGTAGTGGCAAGTGGAGACGGAAGATTTCCTTAGTCTTCCCTCTCTCCTAAAAGTCGCGTCTATCGGGTCGACTTCGACCGCTCGTCTTGAAAAATCTTGCTTTCCAGAGTAAGCCCCCTTTCTTCGGCGCACGTCACATATGTCCCCAGAATAGTACGAAAGCGATCTTTGACTCGCTTATCTCGCTTTCTCACCCTGGAAGAAAAACTTCACAAAAACTGCTTTCCAGAAGAACAAAGTCCTTCGCCATACAGCGTTACCTATTGGCACGCTCGAGTTTTCAACTCAACACTATAAAGATATCAACATAGACCTGGTTAAGATGGCTCCTTGCAGGGGGCTTGTAGACGGCTGGCCAAAGACTGCGGCTCAAGCCCTATTTTACTGCTGGATAGCAAGACTCCCGCTCCCTTATAGCTCACGAATTTGTCAACAACCTTAGAAACCATTTTGAAAACCTCTTCCCCGAACCCACCTCTCATCAAGGGAAATATTCTGTTTTTTTTTTCAGGAACATAAACGGGTGTTTCCATGTGATCGTCCGCAACGACACGATCCGCGCTTCATTTTTACCCCCCTACGAAGAACCCTTTGAGATGCTTGCGAGGCACGACAAGTACTTAACTGTACTCATCGGGGGAAAAAACGTTTCAACATCCGTAAACTACCTCAAATCTGTCTTCTTTTTGAAGGATGCCGAACAACAAAGACAACTTCTTTCGCAGAAAGCATCTGCAAGTGATTCAACCTCGCAAAAACTGTCGCTAAAACGCGTTCGTTTCACTATCACTTTTCCCTCTAAAGATATTCCCTTTTTTCTGTACAAAATCTTATTGTTAATTGCATCAACTAATCTTTCTTAAGCCATTTTTTAATGTTTTTATCGATACGAGTCGGACAGCTGTACAGCACAGTCGAGTCACAGTTTCATCACTTACTATCGTCTTGGCAATTCTTTCAGCATTTTCCCGAGAAGTTTTATCTGAAAAATCTTTACCAAAAGTTATTATTGAATCTAGTTAAAATGGAATTCTCAACATTGTACGAATCTTCAACTTTTTTGACATAAATTGAAGTTTTCAAAATTTGACAAAAATATGTAAGAACAAAAGTATTAAATGAACTAAATTCTTTTACTTCTTTTTTATAACACCCGTTTCATTTTGGTCCTTTTTCATGCTCATAGAGCGGGCCTACAGTCTCGATTTTCTAGCAATGTGAGTAAAAAGTACAATCAATTTACTGGGGAGTAGATATATGATTACGGTGGGCTTGGATTGCGTTCAACTTGAAGAGGCTGGCACCTCTCGTTTTCCTTATGAAATCACTGCAATCACGTCTTACAATTATTTTGCAACCAAAAAGAAAAAAACTGCTAGAGGGATTGTTGCATGAGATACAACCTTCAGAAGTTATATTTCTCTAAAAACTAATATATATATATATTCGGTTTCGGTATTGGTTCCTTGGGAATCAAACCGAAGGGCCTATGACAAAGCTACCGCACGCGTCCTTGGGTTGAGGATAGAGGGTCCCTGTACCAAGGGTTTCTGCTGAATATGGTTACAATAATGAATAAGCAGTCGCGCACAATTGTCCAGGGATGGTCCCGAAGGAATAATCCATAAGCGAAGGCGTTAAAACCGTGCCGAAAGCTAAATGACACCTGGGATAGGTGTCTCAAACGGTGACCTAAGATACGGGGCGACCTCTCAGAGTATCAGCCTTATCCTTGCACGCGGGGCTCTACATGGATGGACGAACCAGCTGCTCCTGGCAACAACAATGACAACACCAAACATAGTTGTAGTAAGTGCGGTTTAAAACAATCGAACGCACAGGGCTCCCGACAATGGGTCGGACAACAATGCCGACTACCCTAGAGTTGGGGGAGCCAATCAAGACGGAGTCAATGGGATGGACCGGCGGAATCTGAATACTTTTGGGTGGACGGATCGACTGAATGACGACCTGCTAGAGTGCTACGATAGCAGTATGGCCCCGAGAGAGAAGGTTACATGGCACGACTGCAGGTTCTGTGAAAAGAGAAACACCCAGAGCTCTCGCACTTTTCGCGTCAACGTTTGCGAAAACATGCCGAACAACTCCGAAAAAGGGGCTATGTAAGCGGAGCGCCTACTCTACCGCAGCCAGAACAAGCCGGCAACAGAGAAATAGTGGCGACACTGAGGCCAACCGCGAACAGGCATCCAATAGACGAAGAACGATGCTTCAGGAGTCGGAGAAACATCGACATTCAGGTTTCTCCCAAGCCCAAAGATCTGACTGAACTGGATGATGAGCTTCGTGAAGATTTTTCCGAAGAATCCGACCTCTGGACTATCAATTGTGGTGTATGCAGTGCAGCGAGAACTTTGGCAGATGGAAACCGTAAAACAAAATCAACGGTTGATCATAAGACTAAAAGACGAATACATCAACTCAGCACAAAGATAGGCTGGGCAAGACAGTTACGCGTCCCGCATTCAGTGTGCATTCTGTCACCTACATAACATCTGGCAGGACTTTCACTGCGGATCCGTCATCACACAATCAACAAGTCACAGCTACTGACCATCAGGCAGCACATTGTTGAAAGAATACGAGTACTATCTAATGCTAAGAGAAGTGTAGAGCGGAGGGAGAGGTGGGTCAGAGAAAATCAACAGTTTTTGTCTGACCCATCTCGAATCTTCCAAGACCCTACAGTTACTGTCGACCATCCGACCAAACCAGAGGAGGTCGAAGCATTTTGGAGAGAAATCTACGAGGTCCAACATTCACTTCAAGAAGACTCAAAGAACATAAATAGCTTCATGGAGCTGTGCAATGGCCCCATAACAGCTGAGGAGGAATGCCCACCTATCACTACCGAGGAGGTGAAAAACGTATTAAGAGGCATGAAGAACTATTCCGCTCCCGGTGCAGATGGTATCAAGACCTTCTGGTGAAAGAAGTTTCCTTCAACCCACCAGCATCTGGCTCGAATTTTCACCTTATATCTAAAGTCGGATGAGCCTATTCCGGAGTGTTTGGTTGAAGGGCGCACAGTTCTCCTGCCGAAGACGGGCAACTTAGCTGACCCTAAGAATTACAGGCCAATAACTTGTCTGAACACACTGTATAAGAACTTCACAGCTACCCTAAATGATAGGATTCTTCGGACAATTGGACCTGTGTGGCGAGAGATGCATGAATAACGCCGCTCAAAGAAAGGCGTGGCAGGATGTCGGGAGAACCTGCTCATTCATAGATGTGTTTGTAAAGACGCAGCATTTTATCCGCGATTTCTATCGATGGCCTGGATTGATTACACCGGCACACAAAAAAAAACCACTTTTCTGTTCTACAGATGCGACACATATATTCTTATGTATTTTGAACCGCTGAGCACGAATCCGTGGTCCGTTTGACCCCAGCACATCTAGGTCAAGGGGATTTGAAGGTCAAATGGACAGAAAAGTATTTTGTGTGAAGATAACTACTATAATTTATGTTTATTGGGTCGCTGAATCCGAATCCGGGGTCCATTTGAACTCAGCGAGTCGAAGACAAGGTCATTTCAAGGTCAATTTCGTTCATTTCTCTGAAAACAAATTTCTGACTGCAGATTATGAAAGAACGGAAGATTTTACGTCCAGATATGTATGTTTTTATATTTTTATGACGACCTATAAGGTCATGTTAAGGTCATTTCATTTAAATATGTAGATGATTTATATGGGTAAATGGTAAATGGGCTACATTGGACTAGACTACCATACTAATATGTTGTGGGGTTCGCTAAGTCTGAATCCGAGGCCCATTTGACCCCAGGGCGCCAAGGTCAAGGTCAGATCAAGGTCACATCAAAGTTAGATCTGAAGAAAAATGTGTCACTGTTCCAAAATTCGACTTTTACATGTTTTAAGGGTAGCTGAATTCGAATCTGAATCTCCTTTAACCCAACGAATCAGGACTAATCGAGAGTTACGGTATGGCATTTTGGAATAGCGTTTATTCTTTCTTTCGCCTATAACGTTCTCTTTTATTGTCAAAGGATCTATGCAGTGGATTTCTAGTTCTCTTCGAACGATCACCATCTTCATCGCCAGGTACTTGATCTCTCTTTAGCAGCCAGCAGGAGTCAGCCAACATATTCACGTCCCATTTTCCTTGCCATCGAAGTTCAGCGTCTTTTAGATCTTGATGGAAACGCTCCCCTTGCTCTTCGCTGTAATCGCCTAAGTTCTCAGGGAAATAGCTAATATGAGAGTCCATGAAATGAAGTTTGAGATTCATCAAACATCCCAAGCGTCGATAGTTCCTCATCATATTTGCTACGATTGCTTTGTAGTAATTACTTCTGTAGTTTCCTAAGAAGTTTTCAGCAACATCTCGAAAACTGAGCCAAGCAGCTTTTTCTAAGCCTGTCATTGTCTTGATGAAATTTTCGTCGTAAAACATTTTACGGACCTGAGGTCCATCAAATACTCCTTCTTTCAATTTAGCATCACTTAATCGAGGAAATTCATTTGTCAAGTACTGAAAACATGTTCCTTCTTTATTCAAAACTTTGACGAATTGTTTCATAAGTCGAAGTTTAATGTGCAGAGGCGGGAGCAATATTTTTGATGGATCAATTAAAGGTTGTTGAAGTACATTATGATTTCCAGGTTCAAGTTGTTCTCTTATTGGCCAAACCTTCTTCTTGTAATGATTCGTGCGATCCCTGCTATCCCACAAACACAAAAAGCAGGGATACTTTGTATATCCTGATTGTTGACCAAGAAGAATGGTTATGATTTTCAAATCACCACAAACTTGCCACTTATGTTTGTCATATTCAATTTTCTCCAATACATATTGGACGTTTTCGTAACTTTCTGTTAATTTTGTTGAATGCGCTATTGGTAGACTTGCGTACTCATTTCCATTGTTAAGCAGCACTGCCTTAACACTTTGTTTTGACGAGTCTATAAACAATCTCCATTCTTCTGGAACGTAAACATCCTTTTTTAGTTCATTCATCAAACCGTTAACGTCTCTGCAATATACCAACATACCTTCTTCATCTTTATTGAAGTACTGACGGAACTTCTTTTCTCGATTCCTGTAGAAAGATGACTTCGTCCCCTGTTCTACCATTCCACGGCTCTTCAACTCAGCTGCCATATATTCAGAAGCATCTTTAGGAAGACCCATGCTCCTGATGAAATCGTTCAAACTATCTTAGTTGAATAGTCTTACAGATTCATTTTTTTGCTTTCTCCGCAATTTTGGCACATATTCTTCATTTTCATGGTCTTCGTATGAGCAATCATCAGATTCTTTTTCACCGTCTAAGATAACCTCTCTGTCTCTTTATTTGTCGAAGCTTCATTTATCATTGAGCTCGTATCCATATTTTCGATAGCAGACTCTTGATTAGACTTTGCAGTTATGACAGAAGACACTATTGCATAAGATATTCTTGATTTGTTTTTAACGTTGAATCCTTTAACTTTTGTGTTGCAAAAATAACAGTCTTTTTCTGATTTTTATGTTGCAGTCATGGCTGGTAAAAACATGATTACTTGTTGTAGCTTTATATTCTTTATCAGTTGAATCGCCAACCAATAAAGGGTGGCGGTAGCTGGATGACGACGATTGCGGGCCCGTTTCCTCACCCTGACCAATCGCCGATACTGGGCGTCCAATATCCTGCATCGTACTTTCTCTCGTGCCAGCCATGACGGCACAATGCCTTCACCACAGGGCTTAGCCGAAAAATGAAAAGCAAGAAAAAAATCCGTTTTCCGCCGTCACCACGTGGAGCACAGAAAAAACTTCGGGTAAATGGTGTTGCAGGTAACTTCGTACAGAAACTGTCTTTTGTTCTCATAAAAGTTGTCACCACCGTCTTTAAAATTTGAAGCCACTAGCTTTGCTCGCTCAAGTGAAGTTAGCTGATCGTTGGTGTAACAGGCAAATCGGATAAGGGCGGCTTCATAAAAGCTCACTTGCCGAATCGTTAGAGCTGTCAAAAGTTCCTTACAAGCGTGGGTAAAAGCAGAAAAATATCGAGATGCCAGGGAAAGTTTACCCACATGTAGAAGTCAAATTTTGGATCGGTAACACATTTTTCTTTCGATCTAACTTTGATATGACCTTGATATGACCTTCACCTTGGCACCGTGGGGTCAAGCGGGCCTCGGATTCAGACTTAGCGACCCCCACAATATATTAGTATGGTAGTCTAGTCCCATGTAGCCCATTTACCCATATGAATCATCTTTATATTTAAATAAAATGACCTTAACAGGTCGTCACAAAAAAATAATAACATACATATCTGGACATAAAATCTTCCGATCTTTCATAATCTGCAGTCAGAAATTTGTTTTTAGAGAAATGAACGAAATTGACCTTGAAATGACCTTGACTTCGACTCGCTGAGTTCAAATGGACCCCGGATTCGGATTCAGCGACCCAAAAAACATAAATTATAGTAGTTATCTTCACACAAAATACTTTTCTGTCCATTTGACCTTCAAATGCCCTTGACCCAGATGTGCTGGGGTCAAACGGACCACGGATTCGTGCTCAGCGGGTCAAAATACATGGGAATATATGTGTCGCATCTGTAGAACAGAAAAGTGTTTTTTTTTTGTGTGCCGGTGTTACCGGAAAGCTTTCGATTCAACCTCCCATAGACTCATCATCTGTCTGTTGGAAAGCTTGAAGGTTCATCCACACATCGTGAGGTGCATAGAGAGAATAATGCCGCTTTGGAAAACCAGATTTACTATCTCATCTGGAAAACATTGTGTGATCACTAACAGTGTCACCTTTCAGAGAGGTGTGTTTCAGGGCAACACCAAGAGCCCTCTTCTCTTTTGCCTCACATTATTGCCACTGGCTCTCGCACTTCGTCACTCCGAAGGGTACCTCTCTGGAAAACCTGGAGGTCGAAAGCATAAGGTCACTCATGTATTTTACATAGACGATCTCAAGATCTATGCTAGAAATAAAGAGAAACTACATCAAGCTCTAAAAATTTTCAAAGGGTACACTCAAGAGATTGGAATGGAGTTCCGGTTAGAGAAATGCGCCACGATTAATTTGAAGAAAGGAACCTGGGCGTGCCACAGAGCCGCATTCAGGACGTGACATCTATAAAGGATACTCTCCGAAGCAGATACAAACGTCTCATCCAGCAGATTTGGTCTTCCGAACTGTCGGCTAAGAACAAAGTATCTGCAACGAACATGCTTGCCGTCGCGGTAGTACTCTATTCATTTGGAGTGGTTCCATGGACGAAGGACGAGCTCAGATCCCTTGATATCGGGACGCGAAAGGTTTTGCACATGAAGAAAAGCATGCACCTTAAGTCTTCTGTTCCGCGACTTTACATCTCACGCCGCCTAGGTGGTCGCCGAATACTGAATCTTGAATGTCTTCACAACAGGATTATTCTGGATACAGCACATACAGTTGCAAATGTACCAGGCCCTCTTCTTAAAATGGTCAACAAACATGAAGAAGCGGGCAAAGGGGCGTTTCTGTACAAAGCAGCGGAGGAGGCTGCTGAGACATTCGGCCTTGACTTAAATACCAGGGGTGAGCAAAATGCAGCAAATCTTATCCATCTTGAATACTCACTTCTGAAGGCCCGGATCAAGAAAGCATAGGAGAAAAACTCCCGCGAAGAGCTCCTCGACAAGAGGATGCACGGCATCTTCCACAGAAATGTGGAGGATCAGTCGATGTCGTATGAGCTAACGTATGCTTTCCTTAAATCATCCGGATTGAAGTCGGGCACGGAGGGTTTAATTTTGGCATATCCAGCCGGTGTCATTTCCACTCTAGCATACCGTCGCCACATTTTGATCCAAGATATTGCTGATGATAGCTGCAGAGCGTGTCATGCACACCCCGAGCATCTAGAACACATACTATCTAGTTGTCCAACTCATGCGAGAACGACCTACATCCAAAGGCACAATGCGGCACTAAAAGTGCTTTATTACCATCTCTGTCACTCTTACGGAATTGGCCCAAATACCGCTCCGCTAAACGCTCCTAGGGAAATAGAGTCAATTGTCAAAAATGAGAAGTTCCGTATATACTGGAACTTTATATTCTCGACAATTATTTCTGTTGCGCACTCGAGGCCTGACATAGTTCTCCTTGACTTCGAGAAACGAACCTGAAACTAGCCTGAAAAGCATCCCTGTGTGTCAACAAAATGCTGAGACACTTGCGGGGAAAATGCAGAAGGCGGTTTTCCTTGGGTCGGTCCGTGTCCTCAGGGTGCAAGAAGCTTTTGCCGGATCATCGTATTGAATTCATCGCAGACTGTCGCAGACATCGCAGACCTATCTCATGGTCGTAAGACGTGGTTACAGCTGAATTTTTACCGCGATTTCGCTGGGAGGGGGTGCAATTTTTCAGATTAGCACCCGCTCCCGGCGAAATCCTGCGGTTGTCCTTATGACAAACTTCTAACTATATATATATATATAATAATAATAATAATAATAATAAAGTTCCTGTCTATTTGAGACAAAAATAGTTACATAATGAGTTGAAGCAGACTGCATTTTTAGCCAATCTACAAAAAAAACAATGTTCTATCTCGCATAATTTCGAAGTTATAACGTGTTGAAGAATACCTGCTTTTATGAAGGTTCTCTGACCAGTACGTGTTTTCAAAATATCGCGTTTCTACTGCACTTCACGTTAAATGTTGTTCTTATAATAATAAAAGTACACCAAATTACGTGCAAATTTGAAAAGCACTATTCATCCCTCAAATATAGCCATAACAATGAATTCTCTTTAAAAGTTTATTTCGATTTGAAAAAAACTAGTATAAGTTAAGAAAAAATTTTTAAAAATTAAATATGAACTTTTATTGTTATAAGAACAACTTTTAATGCAAAATTCAAAAGAAACGCGATATTTCGGATATTTTCGGATGTATGCGAGTTAGAACATTATATTTTTTTAGATTTCCGTGAAATTAAGTTGGCTTTAACTCACATGCAGACCATTTTTGTCTACAGTACACAGGAAATAATTTATTTCACAAAAACTAAAACTATATATATTTTTTTATTTTTAGGAAAATGTTACTTATGAGATCACAAACGGTTTTTCTCATTTTTACAGGGAATTAAATGCACTTTCATTTTTGTTGTGGCATTTTTTCACATTTTTTCAAAATTTCAATGGGCCCCGGATGTCGAAGATATTTAATGCTTAGATACTTTTTGTTGCCAAATTACAGAGTTTTAGCTGCAAAACACCGATTCAGAATTATTTTTTATGAAAATAAACGTAATAATATGCAAGTCAGAATAACAAAGTAAGTTTCTTTTGTTCTTTTTTATCTATAAATGATGGTAAGGCATCACTGACATGATTTTAGATGGAAAATGAGAGGTGCAACCCGTTTTGAGTTGAACACAATCCAAGGAAACCATGTGATTTCATCGAAAGAGTACGGGTTATATTCAAGTTAGTGCTTGAATATCATGTTGGTAACAGAGTATGTTATTTAATAGTTGATATCTGTAGCAATGGAAAGAAGTCAATAAAGCAATGATGTCAGAATTAAAAGAGACATTAAAACTAAAAGAGAAAATCGACATCACCAGCTTCCACAATCTGACAGCTAAGCTGAAACATGATTCAAAAGGGTACCAGTACAGGAAAGCAAAGGTTTTCGAAGTCACTTAAGGAGAAAACTTTCTGCGAGATGCTCTTGATGAAATTTACTTAATAACCGAGGTTTACATATATACTATCGAGGAAAAACTTCGATCCCAATCCGAAAAATCTACGAATTCCACGTATTTGCTTAAAAGTTATTGAAAACAGACGTGCCAAAAATTTCAGAGACTCTCCTGAGCCCCAGAACTTGGGCGAAAGACGCGAAGTCATAAAAATACGGAAATAATTTGGGAACGGTCTACCTAACTCCCAATCAAATCGGGCAAACATTAAGTCCTGGAGTACCAAGACAATGATTTTACAATAATTATTTTAGTCCCTGCACCTGAAATATGACCCCTCATTCTCTACACTATTTGCATACGGATCCGTTTATACAATGAGTTAGCGTGAAGGTGATGAGAAGATTAGTTAATTTATTATTGATTGACTATTCGGGGTTCGTGGGAGTTGACTAATAATATTATATTTTTTTCGTATCTTGTTAGTTAACATTTTTGTACGTTAAACAGTGAAAATGTTGAAAAATGTTATTCATATGAGAGGTTCCAGGTCAGGAATATCAGAGTTGTAATCGATACGTCCGATTTCCTTGAAACTGAAGGAAAAAATAGAATTACACAAGATTTTCTGGCAAAATATTTTTGAGAAAATTTCAAAATTGTGGAGATACGGCACTTTGAATATTTTGATTTTTTTTTCAAAATGCGATATCTCACAAAGTTTGCAACCGACTTTAATCGGAAAACATCGTGTGAAAACTAACAGCATCACTTACCGGAGAAGCGTCTTTTAGGGCAACACCATGAGCCCTCTCGTCTTTTGCCTCACAATACCTGGGTGTGCCAGAGAGCCGCATTCAAGACGTAACATCTATAAGGTCTTCCGAACTATCGGCTAGGAATAAAGTATCTGCAACGAATATGCTTGCCGTCCTGGTACCACTCTATTAATTTAGAGTTGTTCAAAGGCCGAGCTCAGATCCCTCGACATCGGGTCATGATACGTTATGCACACGAACAAAAGGATGCTCATTAACTTGTTTGTTCCGCTTGCTTGCCAATTATACTCTATTCGTTTGAGTTGGTTGTATATTGGAAGAACGAGCTCACGGCCCCGACATAGCCAAGAGTAAGATTATGTATATGCATAAGAGCTTGCTTATCAATTCTTTCAATCTGCGCTTTTACATCCCACGCCACAAAAGCGGATACGGACTTATAAATCTCCAATGTTCTAATAATCGAATTATCACCGAGGTCACCTAACTCACTGTCACGAGACGTAGCCAGGGGTGTGATTTACCGCAGTGCAAGTTTACAATAACACTGCCCTACATTTTTGCAAATAAGATGGCACCTAGTGTTCCCGAATGGATTTTTCGTGCTGAATACGAAGCTGGGTTTAAAAACTGCCCATCACGTCACGTTCTTGAGAAAATAGGGGTTGAAACCCCAAAAACGGCGTTTTTAGCCATTTTTTAAAAATTGTAGAGCTGAACCATGACGTGCTACAAAGTTCGCTAATATCAGAAATTAAAGGCTGAAACAAGCCCTTTCACATAAGCCGTATTCCAAATTAATCTCATATGCGCCCTTAGAGCGGGGGGTGTATTATTGTCTAGTTGTGGAGGCAGAAAATGAAAACAGAAAGGATTTTAACATACTTACACCCACGCCCAGGCAAAATAAAATGTGCAGTGCTTTTGAAGGTTTTAGGGGTCGCTGATGATCAATATTCAGTTAGGTTTTAAAAATTCAAAATGGCGGATCCAATATGGCGGACCATTTTTTTCAAAATTTGATCGTATTCGCTTGAAACTTGTTACTCGGGGGTTTTAAGGGTCGCTGATTACGAATATGCAGTTAAAATTTTTTTATACAAAATGGTGGATCAAATGTGGCGGACGAATTTTTTTAATTCAAACGGATTTGCTTGAATATTGGCAGTTACTATACTGCAAGGTTCATTAAAAAATTGATGAAGAATTAAATTAGGTATCCCAATTTAAAACAGATTTTTTGAGCTCATTCAGCTGCAGAATTTTTAATACTCTGTTTCACAACAGAGTGCACCACGTGGAGGCGATCTAAGTTACACATTTTTTTTGTAATTTTTTCAATTTTTATACTTTTTTATAGTTTTATGTATTTGTATAATTTTTCAAATATTTTTTTTACTTTATTAATAAAAAGTTATTGATATATGAAAATTAATTGAAATAAAAAGATATGAAATCAAATGAAAATGAGTCAATTAACAAGTCATTGAACTTCAAGCAAACTGTGCTTTTTAGATTTTCGTTTGTAACGAAAAATCACGTTTTAAGGACCAGCAGTAATCTGCTGGCATGGTCATTCTTCATTCTAATGAGAAGGTATTGGTTTTATGTAAAATTTGACTTGGTCGGTTTTCATCAAATCTCCATGTTTTGAGACACCCTGAGCTAGAAAAAAAGGTTTTTACCAAGGTGTCTGTCTGTCTGTAGGCACGACAACTTTCGAAAAAATAATCAGATTGGGTTGTGCTTTAGCACACTTTTTTAGGGCCTAAAAAACAAGTTCGTTAACCAGCTAATTTTGATCAAAATTCAAAAAGTTAGAGCATTTTGAAAATTGTTGAAACAATTTTTTTTTCAAAATTCAGAAATTATATGTACGGCTATTCATAGTAATCCAAAACTCGAACAATTTATCCTAATGACTTTTTCGGATAAAAAAAATTACCGGAGTTACAGCATTTTCAAAATTACAAAAAACAAACGTAAATGGACATTTTATGCCGAAAAACGCACGATATGAAAAAAAGTCAAGAGGAGAAAAATTTTTTTTTTTGAACACCCTACAATATTTTCGTAACAACTTTTTGAATTTTTTGAAAAATCAAAATTTTGATCACACAAAAAAGTAATGAAAAATCAATAATTTTATTTTGCTGTCAAACTATGCAAGATACGACCAAAGATGAATGGAACAAAATTATGCACCCAAAAAAAGATCTCCAAATTTGTTATTATTCACTTTTTGATATAATGCGTAGTTTTTGTTTTATTCATGAAAGACAGCATTGGAAATAGTAAAATTAAATTTTTAGACGAATAACGCAAGCTACGAGAAAAATTACAGAGACAAAATTTGTTCATCCAAACAAGAGGTACAAATTTGTTATAAATCATGTTCTGATAGGATGCGTAGTGTTTGTTTTATTCGTGACTTTTTCATTTCTATCATACGGTGTACAGAACCGAGCGTGGAACGCAAGGTTCAAATGATTTCCAAATCACATATAGCGCGCGAAGCGCGAGTGTCTGGATGTGAATGAGTTCCTTAAGGTCGATAGAACCTTGAGTAAATAAAGTTCCATTTCATTCTAAAATAAAAACAAGTTTAACAATCACTTTACATGTAGAGGTTTTGATAATTTTATAATATTTGCAAATAAACTTTTTCTTTCCATCAAAGTCGAACACGAAGTTCAAAAATCTAGAGAAACCGAGTAAATTTTCGTCACACAAAAGTAGCAATCCTCATGTACTCGAGGTTCCCGCCATATCATGGGAATATCAAAAGGCAAATGTTTTTGAGTTCCATTTCTCCAATGACTTAATGCAGCTTGAAAATGTTTGCAAATACTATGTGGAACCCATGATCTACTTGGTGTGCAATTTCAGAAGAAAAATATTTTTCAGAAACATCTTTGACAAATTTAGATATTTAATATTTTCCTTTACTTGTACCATACTTACCACAAACATAACAGAAGTGATCGGTATCATTAATACACACAAAACTTCGAGACATAATTCACAACAAGATATAGACAAAACTAAAGTTGATATAGTAGCAAACTGATAAAATAAAGGACGCAAACGAAAGAAACGATAATTAAGCTCCAGTGTAACAAATGACTGCCGAAGAGAAAACCGAGAAAACAAAAGACGATCTAGCTGAAGAAGAACAAACGACCGACTCTGTCTATAAAACTAACTATATCCACAGAGGCGATTAGGATCATTAATGCAGATACTGTTAAAATCCTTTCTGTTTTCATTTTCTTCCTCAACCCCTAGACAAAAACACACCTCCCCCCCCCTCCCGCTCTGAGGCGCATGCGGTTAATTGGGCATATGGCTCATTTGAAAGGGCTTGTGCCTTTTATTTATGATATTACCAAAGTTTGTAACGCGTCAAGGTTCAGCACTACAATTTTTCGAAAATGGCTAAAAACGCCGCACAGTGGACCTTTTTTGAAATTCTGTCTCAAAATCGTAGAATTTTGGATCGGAATGACCTAGAGGGATATATATATATTTTTTCATGAAAGAAAAAACCTTTCCGAATATAGAAAAATTATAGAGTCAGAAAAAAAATTGTGACCTTGAAAATATGTGTTGAAGATGGAATTTTTCGCAAAAAAAATCGTTTATTTAATACCAAAAACGCTTGGATCTTACATTTTATGTGCTATAACTGTTTTTATATAGATTTTGGAATGCCCAATCCGAATCTGACATGTAAATGGTTGTGTGACAAAATTCAAAATGGCGGAGCCAATATGGCAGACTAAAATTGTAAAACGAAACCGATTTGACTAAAATTTGCTACAAGGTAGTTTTTCAGGTCGCTGATTATAAATCCAAGGTCAAAATTGAAAAATTAAAAATGGCGGATCCAATATGGCGGACCAAAATTGTAAAAGGAAACCGATATGACTAAAATTTGCTACAAGGGGTTTTTTCGGATCGCTGATTTTAAATGCAGGCTCAAAATTTAAAAATTTTAAATAGCGGGTCCAATATGGTGGACCAAAATTCTAAAAGGAAACCGATTTGACTAAAATTTGCTACCAGGGGTTTTTTCAGGTCGCTGATTTCAAATCCGGGGTCAAAAATGATAAATTCAAAATGGCGGATCCAATATCGTGGACCAAAATTATAGAACAAAATTTATTTGACTTAAAATAGCCTATCGGAGGGATCGCTGGTGGCTGATTTGAAATGCAAAGTCAAAATTCCAGAATTTAAAAAAGCGGACAAATCTGTTTTTTTAGCACACTTTTCGTCTACCATTTTGAATTTTTCAATGTTGACCCCGGATTTGAAATCAGCGACGCGAAAAACCCCCTTCTAGCAAATTTTAGTCACATCGGTTTCCTTTTACAATTTTGGTCCGCCATATTGGATACGCCATTTTGAATTTTTGACCTTGAATTTGTAATCAGCTACCTGAGAAACCAACCTGTAGCAAATTTTAGTCAAATCGGTTTCGTTTTACAATTTTAGTCTGCCATATCGGCTCCGTAATTTTGAATTTTGTCTTACAACGATTTAAATGTGAGATTCGGATTGGGCCTGCAAAAGTCTATATAAAACCATGTATAGCACATAAAGTGTAAGATCTAAGCGTTTTTGGTATTAAATAAACGATTATTTTTGCCAAAAATTACATCTTTAACACATATTTTCAAGATTCACAATTTTTTTCTGACTTTCTCTATAATTTTTCTATATTAGGAAAGGATTTTTCTTCAATTAAAAAAAAGATCCCTTTAGGTCATTTCGATCCAAAGTTCTACGATTTTGAGACATAATTTAAAAAAAGGTCCACTCTGCGCCTTTTTTAGGGGTTTCCACCCCTATTTTCTCGAGAACGTAACGTTATGGGAAGTTTTTGAACCCAGATTCGTGTTCAGCACGAAAAATCCATTGAGAAACACTAGGTTCGATCTTATTCGCATCAAAAAAATCTCTACAGACATAATACGGACCTAAGAGTGCTTTACTACCATTTTTGTCGCCCTTCTGGTGTTTTCTGTCGAGATAATTTTTTGTGTTAAAAATCGAAATATCATGAAGACATAAATCTAGATTTTAATCAAAGAAATTGTTAATTATTTTGAAACTTTTGTTCGAACTGTGTAGCACCAATCGTAAGGAATTCTGTGAATAAATGGAAACTTTTACTATGGTTAATTATATCGTTCTTGATCATTCCTGAGAAAAGAACCTTTCTCAATCCTAAAAACAACTTCCCACTTCTTATCATTGCTGAAACTATGCATTGTTTTTTTCCTTTTAGGCTGGACCATTATGTCCCGTAGAATAGCAGTAAAAACATACTGTACTATGCCTTTAATTTAAAAACCCCGGTGTAAGAGAGGCCTACTTACTAAGCCCACTAAGGTGGGCTTAGAAACACTATATGAATTTAATCACAATCAGTTATATCCCGCGGCTGCATCCGACTTTATTATAAGTACTCGGATTTGCATTAATTTTTGGCCAGGGGAGAGGACAACTACCGAGAACCATAATTCCGAGTTTGGCCGGTTTTCCCACTGTCGAGTTTGAAACTAGACATTCGATGTCCAACCAACAAGCGTACACAAGCCATCCTCGGCGTCAAACCTCCCGCTCGACATTAGTTGAACGCAGAGAATATACAACCTGGCCGTATATCGCAGATGGTCTCCCACCCGAATGCTATCCACGCTCGAAATGGCTTGAAATCTACGACTCGTCCGGAGTCGATATTCCTCGCATAGCTAATGCCACGGGGGTGAAACCAAATGCAAATACGAGAGCATCAAAACCACCGTGATCGTTGAGCAACTGTTAAAAGTCGCTCAGTTGTTCAAGTAGTTTTGCATGGCCAGATTGGCGCGAGATTCAAATTGGTAGATATATATATATTTTTTTTTTCTTTTTTTGCCATAAAAATAATTAAAGAAAAGGAGATAATTTGTCTTTTAAATAATAAAACATTTTTAAATTCTGAAATTATTTATTTATCAAGCCATAAGTGAACATTATTTATAATTTTTGAAACAGTGCAATTAAACACTGAAAAACATGGAACATTTCGAATTAAACTATACGTACAGTGTCGCAAGAATATGAACAATATTATATTCGTTGTTCGACGTTTAATACAATTTTTTTTCCATTCTACAACCTTAACAAAAATCTGTCTATGAGTATCTTTAAAATTTTTGAACTACGACCCAAGCTGAGATCGAATCCAAAGAATTCGATCTTACTCAGCGGCCTTTGAGATTCGAATTTTATGAAACCGATCTTGAATACTTTAAATGTAATTTGAAATATGCCGACTGAATTATTGAATTATAGGGCAAACCATATAAGTATGTTAGTATGTTACTGAAATACTCATTAGGCGTCTGATTTCAATATAATTAAATAATCTATTAGGCAGATGTAAAGTTTAAAATCCACAAATACTCTATATACAAAATTCGATTCTCAAAGACCGCTTGTTCTATCCGATCTCAGCTTGGATCGATTTCGAAAAATTCGATTTGGAAGGCGCAGTAGATCGGATCGAATTTATTCGACTTCGAACATAGTCCATATTTATGATGAGAAGCATTAAACATCTGTGGCGATAAAAAACGCAATATTTCATGTTGAACTATACACACTGTATCGAAAGAATATGAACAATCCTATATTCATTGTTCGACGTATAATAAAACTTGTACATTTTACAATCTTAAACAATCTCTCTCTCTCTCTTTGAGTGTTTCAATTAAATCTTTGTAGAACAAAAACATGAAATATTTCAAGTTACACTATATACATTGTATTGAAAGAATATTAACAATCGTATATTCCTTGTTCGACGTTTAATACAACTTTTTATACATTCTAAAATCTTAATAAATCTCTCTCTCCCTTTCAGTATCTTTTACGATATCTTTGAAATAAAATTTTAAACTCTGAAAGTACGTATTTGTTTAACACGTTAATGAACTTTAAAAGTCGTCATTTGTGAAAACTGTTTAAACATTACAATGCCTTTTTATTTATCAAGCTGAAATCGAATCCAAACAATTCGATCTTACTCAGCGGCCTTTGAGAGTCGAATTTTATGACACCGATCTTGAATACTTGGAATACTTTCGAAAAACATCATTTGGATATAATAAATTGTCCTTTTTTATAATTTTATAGATATTTATATAATATATGATATATACATATACATATATATATGTATAACATTTTTAAGAAAGTTGAGCTTAATGGAATCGGTGGATACTAACTACAATACCTAAAACATTGTTCGCAAGGTGTACCTCTTCGGACGTCTGGCAACGTCATGTCGAAAATTGGGCTTGCGTTGGCTATTACAGATGCAGCATTTCCCCGTAGGTAGATTAAAGACATTGTTGAACTGCGCACTGTTTGGTCTGTAAACATCCTGGTCCTTCAGCAGAGGTAAACACTGGAAGGAAATATAGTTAGATATCTTTGCTGTTTTTTCGAAAGATATCGTTATTAACTGACCCAAGTATCAAGATTGTAAACAAGATTTTTTTCAATTGGCATGAATATTCAGCAAAATAATTAAATTTTTTAGTAGACAGTTTCATTTTTAACGAAAAAATTATGAATTTTCAATGCAAAAGGTAAAATTTCTGTTCAAATAGACAAATGTTCGACAAAACAGTTCTGTTTTCGACCCAAAAGAATAACTTTTTAACAAAATACTAGAGTTTTCAACAAAATATTTAAATTTGTAACTAAATACTTGAATTTTCATATTTCAAACAGAAAAGGAACCTGAACAAAATAGTTACATTTTCAACAAAGTAATTAAATTTTAATTAATTAGTTCAGTTTTCAACCTTTGAGAATAAATTCTCGAACAAAACGACGAATTTTCAACCCAGAAGATTAATTTTCTACTTAATAAATTTTCACTGAAAAAATACATTTTTAACCAAAGAGATGAATTTTTAACAGAAAAGTTAATGTTCAACCAAACAGTTGAATTTTTAAAGAAAAGAGAAAATTTCAACCAAAAAAGATTAGTTTTCTACCCATAAAACTGAATTTTCAACTAAAATAAATCAAGTTTAAACAAAAAATGGAAAAGTTAAATTTTTCGTTAAAAAATTAGTTTTAATCAACAAAAAAACGAATTTGTAATAAAATCGTGACATTTTAAACGAAAGAGTCAAACTTTAATTCAAATTTTCTTTTTTCAACAGAAAGAAAACGAATTTTCAACTCAAAGGATGAATCTTCAACAAAAAACATGATTTTTTAATCAAGTGGTTGTACTTTCAACATAGTAATTAAATTTTCTACAAAAAATGTGAATTCTCAATGAATAATGTAACATTAGACATTTTATTCAAAAAGGATGACTTTTGAATAAAATTGTTGAATTTGCAACCAAACATTAAAATTTTTATTTTACTTTACAATAGGAAAAATATTTAAACAAAAAAAAATCACTTACTCTGTATTGTAACAAGAAATAACTCCTGTCTCGTGAATGACAAATGGATCATTGGGCGCAATTCGACAGCAAACGAATGTCCATAATCCAACCAAGCCGGGCCAAATAATCTGTCAAGGGCTGTTGCTTTTGCGAGATATCTCCGAGCTGGATCGCTTTTACCTTGAAGAAAATCATGAAAGTTAAAAAAGTTTAAGACAATTTTCGAGGGAAAATGAAGCTGGAAATGAATGAAAATGAATGTGGTAATTTGGAAAATAACTTACGCCTTGAGGTCTTCGTTATCGTCCCAGAGGCGTTTGGTGTCGATTTCGAGTTTCGCTCTTTCTCTGGCAGTGTCATCCAATAGTTTTCTCGCATCCGACAATTCGTGCTCATACATATAGACCTGATGTTCGAAACTTCTCGTGTGACGGTTTCTGGGAAGTGTGAACTTCGCGGGTCAACCGGGAGTTTTCGCCTTCTAGGTGACGAACTTTATCGATGTAGCAAGCCAGTCGATCATTGAGATTCTGCAGATCTTGTTTTTCCTGAAGTTGTGAATAGCGTGCTGGACTAAGAGGAGATCCAGGGCGTTTGGTAATCGGGGTGCTCGTGCTCGGCATTGGTGATTGTAGCGAGGAAGACGTTGCGGCGGTTTTCTTACTTTTGGTTGACATTTTTTCTGACTAGTATTCACTAGCTTAGGTCACTGTCTGATAACGGTCACTCTTTTACACTAGTCGCACATCCACTTGATGAGATACAGACCCAAATACAAACTTTCACGGTTAGAACGCGCGCACCGGGACAAAGAGGAAGAGGGTTATGTTCGTCATATTATGATATGGCGGAACGAAACTACGCTGATCGTTCAGCAACTATATGAAAATAGTTCCTCAATGATCACAGCAGTTTTGCATGGCCAGAATGCCCCTCTTCACCCCCCTCGTGATGCTCCCCCTTGCCTTGCTGGTTTCACCCCCGTGGCTAATGCCGTCGGTGCATTTGTTTCTATAATTCGCTTATCAAATTAACAAATAATATCGGATGAAAAATACTGATGATCAGCTATTAGCTTGTAACTCACTGTGAAATCTGGAAATCTTAAAACTGTGAATGCGGCAAACTGCAGTGATTCCTTATAGAGGTTTCCAAGATTACGTTGAGATTGCGGTGAGTTCCGAGATTCCCGACCCTGCTTGCGATCAGAACTCACGTGAGATTCTCTTCGAGACATACAGACTCGGCTGACCTCGGAGGCTTTTGTATTCAGTTGGCTGTTCGTTCTAGGCATAGGAGCGTGTATCGGAACGCTCCACACCAACTCATCTCTGTTCACACTCACAAGGAGAGGACGCGAGATGCACATCGCCAATTTGACTGGGGCTTCACAGGATGAAAGTACATCAAAATCCATTAGGGGCTTATTTTTTCTATCCATCTAATAGACCTTAGTTTCCGAGATATCGACGTTCAAGTATTTGCGCTCGAGCGCTCGACTCGCCATGGCGCGCCACTGCAGAGCGGGGACCCCGGACTTGGCGCTCACTCACAGTCCGACACTAATTTTGTGATGAACGGTAAGTCCAAAGAATTTCTATATAATTTCTATAAAGTTTTTTTTTTACGTAGACTGCGAATCGTAAAACGAAAATAATGCATCATGTCAAATTAAAAAAAACGGGGTCAATAAGTAAAAACAAAAACAAAAAATCTTTTGTCCCTTCTTGGAAAAGTGGTTAAACACATAGTCCGGCGGATAGTGACTTTTTTTTAAGTGAATCATGCGAATCAATTTACAAGCAATTTTATTTTATTTTTTTGGTATACAAACTCTTAAAAAAATTTTAAAGACAAGAAAGCATCCGCATGTTATTATAAATATAAAATTATGTTTTCCGTTCAAACTATGCAAGATACGGAAAAATGTTAAGAACCCAAGATGTTCATCTTAAAAATATCTATGAATTTATATTATATTGTATATTATATATTGTTTTTTGTTCTGTTTTAAAAAACAATATTTAAACTTGGTTTTTTACTCTTGTCGAATATTATTTGTTAATATTTAACATCATAAATAATAATGTTATTAAAAGGCATTAGATAATAAATCAAGTTAGAATTTTGTATAACAAGAAAAGGTCCTAAAGGAAGCTACAAAAATATTTTCAGCTACTTTATTTAAAATTTCTTTTTTACATAAATTTTTACGAAAAGCTGATAAATGTTTTTTTAAAGTAAATCATCTAACTTTTTCATCATTATTACCTTATTTCAGTTCACTCACATTGATTTAGTTGATCAACATAAACTTCAATTGAATAGGACTTCATATTTATCACTTTCGTTTAGAAAGTATTACATAAGTTAACATAAGTTTTTTTAATAGTGCCTAGTTACAATAAATCCTTTATCTCGATTGCATCTTCCCCTAAAAACGTTTCTGAGGGTGCCAAAAATAATTTTAAAATGCCTCCGTCTATGATACGGAATGCTCTAGGAAAGAAAAACACGAATAATATACATTTAATTCTAGTAAAAAATTCTATTGAAAAATGATCTAAAGAAAAATCGTCGATCTTTTCCAGGTGAATAATTTTATACTTGAACGTTTTTTCGTATCTTGCATAGTTTGTCCTTGAAATTGGATTTTATTATTTTTAATAACATTTTTCACGACTAAAAAAACTATGTATCTGATAGAAAAATGGTTCCTTAAAAATTTGTAGATATTTTTGAGATGACCAATCTCACTTTTCAAAATTTTTCCGCATCTTGCATAGTTTTACCGAAAACATAATTTTTATTGTTAATGATATGCAGTTGACTCCCATCTTCTAAATTGTTTGCATGATTCACTTAAAAAGTAGACACTATCCGCTGGATTACAGTGTTCAACAACTTTTCCAAGAAGCGACGAAAACAATTTTTTGTTTTTGTTTTTACTTATTGACCGCGTTTTTTTTTTTTTTTTTGACGTGATGCATTATTTTCGTTTTACGATTCGCAGTCTACGTAGAAAAAAAAACTTTAGAGAAATGATATAGAAATCCTTTGGACTTTCCGTTCATCACAAAATTAGTGTCGGACTGTGAGTGAGAGCCAAGTCCAGGGTCCCCACTCTGCAGTGGCGCGCCACACAGTGGGAAATTCGGCAAAATTTTATGTCAAAATCGAAGATCTCGGGATCGGAGCAAGTGAGAGCGATGAAATTTTTACGGCAAGTAGGTGAGGGGATGAGGATGAGAGGAAAAATAGTCCGGAGACGTTAAAAAATTTTTTTGACTTTGATAGAAGGTCGCAAATTTGCGATTTTTAAACAAATTTTCAGTTTTTCATTTTTTTGAAGGTTATAAAATTTTCTTTCAATCACATGATATATGTTTTCGATGTATTTTTTACGCAGAACACGATGACGCTACTGATTTTTTTATAGAACCCACCAGAAAAATTCTGGGAGCGGATAAACATTGCAAAAACTGGTTTTGCGTTTATAGTGCTTTCCATTCAGGTTCTATGATAAAACCAAGACCACCATCGTGTTCTACGTGAAAAAATACATGGAAAACATGTGTTACATGTGTTAAAATAACGTTATATTCGAAAGAATCGAGAAGATTCTAGAGAAAATCACCTACCTCCGGCTTAGTTAGGTATAGCAAATCATCCGGTCTGATAACCAAACTTATACTTTTATTTTCAAAATGCGATACACGTCTCCGGTGTATTTTTTCACGAAGAGTACGATCGTGTTATGGATATTATTATAGAATTTATCTGATATGTCCATTTTTTGAGAATATTATTATTAAAATCTATAAAAATCTGGAATGTTACACCTGTAAATTTGTATAACTCAACAGTATCCGTGTCAATCTTCGTCCTCAGAAACATCACTGAAAAATAAAATCACTGTAAATATTTTAATGAATTACATTCCAGTATCTACTTGAGGCACAAATAGATTCGCCATTAATCTATTAGAAATGATTTGTAAAATATACCTATCTACGATAAATCAGATCAGATGATTTGCTATACCTAACTAAGCCCGGGGTAGGTGATTTTCTCTAGAATCTTCTCAATTCTCTCGAATATAACGTCATTTTAAAGCATGCAACACATGTTTTTCATGTATATTTTTACGTAGAATACGATGGTGGTCTTGGTTTTGTCGTAGAACTTGAATGGAAAGCACTATAAACGAAAACCCAGTTTTTGCAATGTTTATCCGCTCCCAGAATTTTTCCGGTGGGTTCTATAAAAAAATCAATAGCGTCATCGTATTTCGCGTTAAAAAATACACCGAAAATATATATCATGTGATTGAAAAAAAATTTGTATAACCATGAAAAAAATGAAAAACTGAAAATTTGTTTAAAAATCGCAAATTTGCGACCTTCTATCAAAGTCAAACAAATTTTTTAACGTGTCCGGACTATTTTTCCTCTCATCCTCATCCCCTCACCTACTTGCCGTAAAAATTTCATCGCTCTCACTTGCTCCGATCCCGCGATCTACGATTTTGACATAAAATTTTGCCGAATTTCCCACTGTGCGCCATGGCGAGTCCAACGCTCGAGCGCAAATACTCAAACCTAGATATCTCGCAAACTAAAGCCCATTAGATCGAAAGAAAAAATACGCCCCTAATGGATTTTGATGTACTTTCATCCTGTAAAGCCCCAGTTGAATCGACGATGTCCATCTCGCGTCCTCTCCTTGTCAGCCAAAGATTCCTAAGATTTCTGCATAAAATTCTGTCATAAGGATGCTGTCAGGGTGGCCACTATTTTTTAAATTTTCGTGTCCTGGCTTTCTCCCGGTTCTTCCGGTAAATATTCGTCATTTCTCCCGATTTGGGCAAAAATTAACTTTATCTGCGAAACCCATAGTTTTTTTCACATATATGATCAATTGCGGAAATCGATACGCATTGGCAAACCTTTTTGCATGAAATCGATTGACTTAGAATCATATGATAAGTGGGATAAAGAAATTGGTGTGTCTAATAAAGGAAAATACAGAGATGCGTTTTATTACACACTAGCAGTCAATGCACGTGCGCATATTGCGCGTTCACATCGCTGGATTTTTGTTTCCTAACATGAAAAATATGCAAATTTAAAAATCTATTATCAAACCAATTTTTTAATATTACGTTTTAAATATTTTTGAAACAATAATTAAAAATTAATAATTTCGAATCAAAAGCACCTAAAATTTAAAAATACACACACACACACCTAAGAGAAGGCGTAAGAACTGTGCCGAAAGCTGAATGCTACCTGAGTGAGGTGTCTTACGCGGTGATTCTGGGATACCGGGCGACCTCTCAGAGTACACAGCCTTATCCTTGCATGCGGGGCTCTACACGGATGGACGAACCCTTTTCCCTAGCTGCTCGTGGGAACAACAATTACAACACCAAACATAGTTGTAATGAATGCGGTTTGAAACAATCGAACGCGCAGAGCTCCCGACAGTGGGTCGAACAACAATGCTGACCACCCTAGAGTTGGGGGAGCCAATCAAGACAGAGTCGATGCGATGGACCGGCAGAATCTCATTACTTTAAAGTGGACGGATGGACTCAGAGACGACCTGCTGCAGTGCTACGATGCCAGTATGGCCCCTGAACGAAAAGGTTACGTGGCGCGACTGCATACTCTATGGTGCGAGAAACGCCCAGAGCTCTCGGATTTTTCGCATAATCGTCTGCGAAACAGTGCCGAGGACTTTCAATGCCAAGGTTCGCCAGTTCGCGTGCGAACTGTGGATCCATGATCACACAATCAACGGAGAGAGAGTTGGGTCAGAGAAAATTAACAGTTTTTATCTGACCCATCTAAACTCTTCCAAGACCCTCCAGTTACTGTCGACCATCCGCCCAAACCAGAGGAGGTCGAAGAATCTCGGAGAGAAGTCTTTGAAGATCAACATCCACTTGAAGAAGGCTCAAAGAGCATAAATAGCTTCAAGGAGCTGTGCAATGCCCTCATAAAACATGAGGAAGAATGCCCACCTATCAATACCGAGGAGGTGCAAACGTATTAAAGAGGCAGGAAGAACTATTCCGCTCCGGGACTAGATGGTATCAAGACCTTCTGGAGGAAAAAGTTTCCTTCAACCCATCATCATCTAGCCCGAATTTTCACCTCATATCCAAAGTCGAAAGAGCCTATTCCGAAGTGGTTGGTGGAAGGTCGCACAGTGCTCCTGCCGAAGAAGGGCAACTTAGCTGACCCTAAAAACTACAGGCCAATAACTTGTCTGAACACACTGCATAAGATCTTCACAGCCATCCTAAATGATAGGATTGTTCGGACAATTGGACCTGTGTGGCGAGAGATGTATGAACAACGCGGCTCGAAGAAAAGCGTAGCAGGTTGTCGGGAGACCCTGCTCATCGATAGATGTGTGTAAAGCCGCAGCATCCTATCAACGATCTCTATCGATGGCCTGGATTGATTACCGAAAACCTTTTGATTCCACCTCCCATAGACTTATCATCTGTCTCTTAGAAAGCTTAAAGGTTCATCTACACATCGTGAGGTGCATATGACACCTTTGCGCTGGAGAGACCTATACATACCTGGGCGTGCCACAGAGCCGCATTCAGGACGTGACATCTATAAAGGATACGCTCCGATGCAGATACAAACGTCTCATCCGACGGATATGGTCTTCCGAACTGTCGGCGAGGAACAAAGTATCTACAAGGAACATGCTTGCCGTCCCAGTAGTACTCTATTCATTTAAAGTAGTAGCGTGGACGAAGGACGAGCTCAGATCCCTCGATATCGGGTCCCGAAAGGTCATGCACATGAACAAAAGCATGCACCTTAAGTCTTCTGTTCCACGACTTTACATCTCACGCCGTCAAGGTGGTCGTGGAATACTGAATCTTGGATGTCTTCACAACAGGATTATTCTGGGTACAGCACATATTGTCGCAAATGGACAAGATCCTCTTCTTAAAATGGTCAGAAAACACGAACAAGTGGGCAAAGGAGCGTTTCTGCACAAAGCAGCGAAGGAGGCTGCCGAAACACTCGGCCTTGACTTGAATATCAGGGGGGAGCAAAATGCATAAAATCTTATCCATCTTGAATACTCACTCCTGAAGGCCAGGATTAAAAAAGCACAGGAGAAAAGCTTCTGCGAACAGCTCCTCGACAAGAGGATGCACGGCATCTTCCACAGAAATGTGGAAGATTAGTCGATGTCGTGTGAGCTAACGTTTGCTTTCCTTAGATCACCCGGATTGAAGTCGGACACGGAGGGCTTCATTTTGGCATGTCAAGATGGTGTCATTTCCACTCTAGCATACCGACGCCACATTTTGAGAAAAGACATTCCCGATGATAGCTGCAGAGTGTGTCATGCACACCCCGAGCATCTAGGACACATACTATCTAGTTGTCCAACTTATGCGGGAACGACCTACATCTAAAGGCACAATGCGGCACTAAGAGTGCTTTATTACCATCTCTGTCACTCTTACGGCATTAGCCTAAATACCTCTCCGCTAAACACTCCTGAAGAAATAGAGTCCATTGTCGAAAATGAGAAGTGCCGCATATACTAGAACTTCATATTCTCGACAACTGTTTCTGTTGCGCACTCGAGGCCTGACATGGTTCTCATTTACTTCGAGAAAGGAACCATGTTCGTTATCGAATTTTCAGCACCAGCTGACAAAAACGTCATAGCCAAGGAGAAAGAAATGAAAGAGAGGTATAAAGACCTTATAATGGCGTTGCGACGGTTATACCCGGAATATTCTGTTAAGCTCATCGTCTTGATCATCGATGCTCTTGGAGGTGCCAAGGATTCACTGGTTAATAGCCTGAAAAGCATCCCTGCATGTCAACAAAATGCTGAGACACTTGCGGGGGAAATGCAGAAGGCGGTCGTCCTCGGTTTGCTCCATGTCTTCAGGGTGCACAAGACTTTTGCCGGATCATCGTATTGAATTCGTCCCAGACTGTAACCACCTATAGCGCATTCAAAACTATAATTTTAAATTAAGATTACAGAAGTTTCGAAAAGACGATAGATATATTATTAAAAAGTATCATATCATCTAGTATCAAGTGAGATTCAAAACGACTGGATAGATTTTTTGAATAAAAAACGTGATTTCTATAAAAAATGACTGTCATTTTCACCGTTCAAAATTGCAGAATTTTAAATCTTGCGAGAAATATTGTGAACCTTCAAAGTTCAATTGTTCTAAATACTTTGGAAATGATATGCTTTCTAATTGGAAACTTTCAAAAGTGACAAAACGCGCGAATTATGAAATACGGGAAATCTCCCGGTGTAATATTTCTCTCCCAGCTTTATCCTGGTTTTCTCCCGGGTATGCTGCCATCCTGGCTGTGCATTCCAAAGAGTTCTCTTAAGGTTTCCCGCGCAGCAATCTGAGATTACTCAGTGAGCATCCCCTCGGTGCCTGGAGTGTCTGAGCAAACTGGTTTTGTTGGAAACGGCTAGTTTCTTGCCTTCGGTCGGATTAATTATTAACTGCCATTCACCATGTGGAGCAGGTGTTAGGAGGGAACTCTGGCGCCTACTTCTCTCTTCTCTACGGAAAAGGGTGTTTACAGCAGGTGAGTAGCTTCTCTTCACAGCCTAGGAGTGGAGTGAGTTTATTTGATGCAATAAATCTCGAGGAGGTGGCTGAAGAAATTTTTTTGGTGAGTCTCATTTTAAAATGCGTAAGTGGCCTGTGGCCAGCTGTGGGTCTCTTCACCTCAGGATCAATAAAATGAAAATATTTCGAATCGTGAGCTCTTGCAATGCGTCCCGCGCAACCCTTGTAGCTGTACAATTCACAATGCGACAGAGCCTGATATTAAAGAAAACGCGCTCTCGTGGGATGCGCTGATAACCCTAAGGGCAACGATTTAATCATGATTAACTTGCGAAATGTTCCACCATGAATTTTTAACCTCTGGTTAGCCCACCGTATACCCTGTTCGCAATAAAGTCTAGTTTCTGTGTATTTCTGTCGTAACGGCAATTCTGATTGGCTAAATCACGAAACTTGTGTTCGCGCGCCAAACCAAATAGGCCTCTGACGTCACAAATGACGCGTTGTTTACTTGCATTGTCGAATCGTCTCCAAGATAACATTAATCAAAGTAATTAAGTGGAGCGGTGTGTTTTGAAGCGAAAAGAAAAGGAAAAATAATATTTTGAGAATATATTTCATTCTGAGCCATATTTCATACTATATACTGTCATACTACACTTTAGCTAAACTTGAAGGTTATGTTGATCCCCGTTAATCGCTAGTTGAATCGCTAAACAGTCAAAAATCGCCCTAAATTTCCCAGAAGAATATATCTGATAAAAAAAAAATGTTTATGGGATTTGTCGGGATAACTTTTGACTGAAATAAGGCAGATAAATGCAGTTCCTTTGCAAATTTTTCAACAGGACTGTTCGAATTTTAATATGCCTTGCAATTTTACCACTTCACGTGATTTTGAAACCATTACATTTGTTTACACAAGTGTTTTCGACAAATATACTCCTTCTCTGAGTAACGTGAACCAACTAGTTTAAATAAAAAATCAACACGATCGATTCACTTCGTCTTCCATAAATGTAATGTAAGAAAATTGTCATTTCGTGTAACACTTTTTTTGTATTATACAGCCAATGTTTTTACTTTCTCTGAATGACATGAACTAGTTCGCTAAATTTGAAAATCATTACGTGCAGGTTTTATTTTATATACTTTTTCAGCGATATTGTATAAACAAATGGAAATTGTTTAAAAAATTATTTACGTAGTGAAACTAGAACATATATCAGAATTCGATGCAGTTAGTTCAAACATTTGTATAGAAACTTAATTTTTCTGACTTATTCCGATATAAAGTAACATTTCAACCACAACAAATTCTTTTAATAAATAAAAAAAAAAATAAATTGATCATGAAATTTTTCCATTAAAAGTAATTGGTTCACGTTACTCGGAGAAGGTGTATGTTTTTTTTATATATTGTCGAAAAATGTTGTTTCAACAAGTGTAAATTGTTTTAAAATATTCGTAAAAATGAAAATGATGTTAAATGGTTTTTCGGTAACACATAAATAATGTGGATTGGTTATTTCAAAATAAAAATTATTTTAAGACGCTGCTCAGTATAATAAAGCTCCAGGTATTTGACGATAATCTTCTAGCCTCGATTTAAACAATTAAAGCAGACACTGATGAGAACTTGAATCGGATCTCTGTACTCGAAGTTGACTCAGAAAAGGAAAAGGAGGACATCACTAAGATTAAGAAGGAGGCCAATGATTTGAAACTAGAAGTGGCTACATTTAAGCATGCGCTCAACATAAACGAGCTGGCGGCCCTTCAGGCAACTTTGGAAATTCATAGTCTCCCTATGGGACTCAATGAGGACATTATCACCAATATGGACTCAATAGCTACGGATCTTGAAGATCCCCTTGTGAAGGAGGATATGGTCAGCATATACAGCATTATCAGGGCATCTGCATTCACTCTTAGAAACTTCTCTGTCAGTAGAAAAGTCGAGCAAAGATAAACAACCTGTTTACCTAGGCGAGGCCCTATCCTCTTTGAACAGGAAAATCTATGTCATTGCCCTGGGTCTCAGAAGAAAATAAACAAGTAGCTTTTAATTGCGGGCGGAAATTTTTTTGTCGCAAGCATGATGGGTCTCCACGAATTTACCTGTCTAATTTTCAGACCGTCGAGGAACTCAGATAGCATTCACTGCTTCCCAGTATCAACTATCGTATGTCGGTAAATATGGGATAACCTGTCATTTAAGCTGATTTTCAACTATTGGAATTATGTTCTATAAGGATACCTGATAAGTCAAAAATAATCTCGAGTATATTCTGCTTTCTTTTTTATCAACTTGATGGTAGATGATTTAGATAAGGTACATTCACACTACTATCACGATGTTTCTTTCCTCTCTAACCATGACCTCATTATTATACAATATCAATTCGCTCACAACCTATCTCCTAATACAAAACTAATTTCCATACGTAATCTGTCAAACATAAATGAGTCTGCATTCCGTGAGCACTTTCTGACCTATGATTGGAAACATTTGTATGCTGAAGTGGATATTCACCGAAAAGTATAAACGTTAATTTTATTTTTGTTTTCAGCATTTAATAAATTCGCTCCTTTTCACCTGAGAAATCTGTCCAAATAAAAATGAGGGACACATATAATCAATACAACTATAATGCTATAATGAACATAAATAAAATATAAGTTTTTATTAAGAAGGCCTAGCCTAATTCCTCCAAAACATGAACCTACTGACTGCAACTTTCCCCTTGGCGAGCTGACAAATACGTTCTTTACTCTGCACACGCAGCCTCTTACTTACCCCCCCCCCTCCCACACTTTGATACTCTTATCAAAAGTAAGATCGTTGTCGAGATATTGAAGGTTAAGTGACGCTACATTTCTTTTTGTTCAAACAATGCATAAAAACGAGTTTCGTGTGTAAATAAAACACTGCTTTTTAATGGGGAAAAATGCCGTTCAGGCTCAGCAATGATTTGAAAAGTGTTACCAGGAAAAGTGCCCATCGAAAGCAACGAACAACCACCGAAAACGCGGAGCGCCCCGGTCGTCCAATTGAGGTGCAACGCCCGAAAACATCCAAAAAATTCGGAAAATTATTTTGTAGAATCGTAAAGTGAAGTTGCAAGAGATAGCTGACATCCTAGAGATATCAAAAGACACCATCATGTTGAACATTGTGAATGAAAATTGCGTATGAAATTTTTTTTTCCAAGTGGGTGCCGCGTTTGCGTTGCCACCTCAATTGGACGACCTGGGCGCTTCGCGTCTACGGTGTTTGTTCGACCGTGGTTAAACTCTGCATACCATCGGCAAATGGATGTTTTCGATGGGCCCATTTCCCGGTAACGCTTTTCAAGCCATTTCTGAGCTTGAACGGTATTTTTCCCCATTAAAAAACCGTGATTAACACACGAAACTCGTTTTTATCCATTATTAAAAAAAATGTATCGTCACTTAACCTTCAATATCTCGACAACGACTGAACCGAATCTCAGGAAATTTTTACACGTATCGTTTAAAGGTTGGTACTACCAAAAAACAAAGTGGCATGACATTGGCGGCGCCATATGTTTGTCTGTCAAGGGACTTAATGACCCATGTGTTAAGTATTTCCCATTACTTTTGTGGTTTTATTGTGAGACCGTTATCATGCCTTAACAGTAATTGTATGCTCATACTTATGATAACATTTTATGCAATTTTTGAAAGACTTATCCACGCTCAAACTTAGATGACATCAAAGTCATCGAAGTAGGAGCCGGTGGAGAAGCCGGCCCGGGTGCCAACCCATGCTACGCCGCCAATGGTCCCTATAATTAATTTTTTAAATTTAGAATTTAGACTGATTCCGGAAAATCCGGGCCCCCTCACAGACTCCAGGCCCGGGGACGATGTCCCCGTCATCGTCCCCCTCTCGTCAGGCCTGATAGTATCTCATGATTAAACGAGTAATAGTGCTTCAAAATAGCGTAAAGTAAGTCTTTTGATGATGCTCTAACATTTCTTGATACAATTTTTCTTTAATTTTATAGATTTGTGTCAATATAATTTTCAGAATAGGTAAACGACGTGATTTGTCGCCAATTACAGTTGGCCAAATTGCTACAGTCCAATGTAAATCACAATTTTTTGAATAAAACTTATTATATTATATATGCTCTCTCATAATTTAACAAGAACTGTTTAATAATTAGGGTGTATTGCAGTTAAAATAGCAAAAGTGATTTTTCAGCTTTGGTCTAATAATATGGCCAGGGACTGTACTTCCGACCTTGACTGTGAATTGCGACACTGCATTCATCTTAAATATGATTAACCACTCCAAAACCAAAGCAATTATAGCTAATTATTGTTTACCCTTCCCCTCAGAGAGAAAGAGAGGGAGGAGAGAGAGGGGAGGGGTCCTCTATACTTGCCAATGCTCTATACTTCAGGGATTAAAAACACTCGGTTCCCAAGTGACATCATTCAACTGCCAATTCTTGACATTAGGAAAAATAAAATAACAAAGCGCTCTAACTACATCAGGGCCACCCGCCTCCTTATCCCAGCAGGGATGTGTGGAAAGCAAATGGTCACCCGCCCCTCCGAGGGGAAATTCGGTGCACAGATGATTCCAAAAAAGAAGGGGGTCAGGAATAGGAATATACGACAACGCAGAAAGGAGAGCGATGGGGATCCCACTTGGACGACATATCACCGTCATTCAGGCGGAGGTCCTGGCGGTCCTATTTTTCACTGAGACATTAATACAGGAAAATGCTGCTGGCAGGCAGATTACAATCGGCTCGGACAGCCAAGTGACATTAACTGCAGTTGGAAAACCGGACTCATATGGGTTCCTGGCTACACAGGGATCAAAGGTAACGCGAAAGCTGACCAGCCAGCTAAGATTGGAACAGTATGTGAATACAAAGGCCCGGAACCGATACTGGAATTAGCGTGTAGCCGCACCGGGATAGCCATAAAAAATTGGATCTAAACGAACTAAAATCACACATGGTTTTCTGATTAATCTATGAGAACAGGAAATCATATCAAAGTAGGAAGGTGTTAGACGACAAGGATATGTCTTTGTCAAGGGTTATTTAATCATCCCTTAATTAGAGAAGCAGAGAAATTAACATTTCCTGATGGATAAATCACCAAAGATTTTTTGTATTAATTTGGAGGGGAAGTCGGAGAAGGAGGCTCTCGGGATGCCGTTAAGCTAGATCAGGGGACTTAGGGAGGACGTAAGGGGGACTACTGAGCAGATGGAAGGCATGAGGGAGGACGTGAGAATCAGATATGAGAAATGGGTAAAAGAGGTGGAAGAGCTGAGGGAGAAAGTAGAAGGATCAGAGAGGGAGGTGGTGTCGGTAAGGAAGGAAAAAGAAGTTAAAATGAAGAAGATGCAAGAGGAGATTAGAGTATGAACGGAAAGGACGGGAAAGAGAATCGAGAAGGTGGAGGGTAGGTCGAAAATGGAAGTAGGCGACAGAGGGGGAGAGCGAGAAGAAATGTATTTGGGAGAGGGTAAAGAATATGATAGGAGAGAAAGCGGGAGAGCGTAGGAATGAAAAGGAGGAGAGGGCGGATAGGGAAAGGATAAGGGCAATGGAGTTGGGAATGGAGAGAAAAGAGAAGGCATACAGGAGAAATAATATTGTGATGAAGAGGGTTGAAGCTAAAGAGCGGGGAAGAAAGGCAGGGCGGAAAGTGCTGCTACAGAGCATAGGGTGGGTTAAAGCCAAGGTAGGGAAAGTCAGGTTGGAGGGGCGAAAGGAGAAGGTAGTGGCGGTTGTGGAGTTGGAGAGTTGGAGAGAGAAGTTGGGGGTAACGCGAAATAACAATACGATAAAAGATAAGGGGGTTTTCATCGATCAAGATTTGACGAGGAAGTAAAGGGAGGAGCGGGGAATGCTGAACGATAGGGCTAGGAAGGAGAGGAGTAAAGGGAGAGTGGCGAAGTAAGGTATCGGAAAATAAAATTAGACGAAAAAATATGGGTGTGGGACGAAGAGAAAGAGGTGTTGAAGGCAGTGAAGGGGAATTTGTTTTGTAGGAAGTAGGGGATGGGGTTAAGCAGGGTGGGGGAGTAGTGAACGTGCTGTACTGCAACGTAACAGGGGTAAAGAAGAAAGATAAGGAGTTCTGCAGGTATATCCAGGAATTTGATGTTTTTAAACTGGTAGAGACGTGAGTAGAGAGAAAGGAATGGAAAAATTAGAGAGATAACGTGTAAGTTTGTGTCAGTGTACAATAAGGATGGGATGGAAAGAATTAAAGAAAGGGTGGAAGACTTGCAAGTTTAAAGAGAGTAGGGTATGGTGGTACTGGAGAAACGATAAGTTATTAAATAAGGAGGGGGAGATTCTAAGGGACTGGACGGAGGCTCGGCGGTGGCGAATGGTATTGTAACAGTGGACGAAGAGGGTATCTATGATAGACTATATGTCCATGATTATGCAAGGGTGACAGAAGACGGAGACATTCGCAGTGGAAAGGAGCGTAGAATTAGACCATCAACACTAGGGTTGTGGATAAGGGGGGAGCGCGGCTAGGGAAGGTACGCGTTGAAGCGGAGTCGGTGGAAGAGAAATGGGAGGATTTGAAAGAGAAAGTGAAAGGGTGTGCAAAAGAAGGTATTCAGAAAGAAGAAGAAAGGAATGATGAAGCCGTGATGGGATAGGGAATGTAAAAAGATAAAAAGGAAGGTGAAGAGGAAGTACAAGAAGAGGAAAGAGGGAACTGCGACAAGGAAGTACGTAGAAATGAGGAAGGGGTTTAGATTGATGTATAAGAAGAATGAACAGGAAAAAGAGAAAGATCTGGAAGAGGAGTTGGGAAGTGTTAAGATTGAGCGGGACCTGTGGAAGATAATAAATAGGTTTAGGAAGCGTAGAGTGGGGATAAGCGAGAAGATACGGAGTTAGGACTGGTACTGGAAGTGATGACAACTGCTCTAAAAACAGATGTGTAGTTTGGAGTTTATTAAAGCCATGGGACAAGTCCCCTACAGGCAAAGAGGTATTTACATGAATAGGTACATACATTTTGTGTAATATAATATATAAATATCTATTTATATATCTATGCTATAACTTAATCTAAGTAAGACTAAGAATTGGGAATAATTTGGTAGTCGTAAGCGAAATACAATTCCATAACTTAAATTGAATTAGATTAAATTAAATCAAATTGAATTAAATATCAGTTTAACGTACATGTAGACGCAGCATTCGGAACGCATTGATCTTAGAGTAGAGATTGCTCGGTCAAGAGGTGCCGAAAAAGATTAGTTTTAAAAATCATCAAATTCTCCGCATTACGAATATTTTCAGGAAAAGAATTCCAGAATAAAGCTGATGATATAGAAAAGGAGTTATTGTACATGGAAGTTCTGGAAGGATTAATGTAAAGTAAATTTCCATCTCGCCTTGTAGTACGAAGCCTAACATCATCTACATATAAAAACATCTCTCTAAGATAGGAAGGATTACCTGTTGTTAGAATACTATATAGATTAGTGGCCATAAAGTATTGGCACCTAGTTTTGACTCGTAGCCAGCCAAGTGAGTTCAAATACGACGTGCAGAATACGATGTGTAGATTGATTGGTCAGTAACGAAGCCAGCGAATGCACGCTGCCCTGCAGAGAGACGCTAGGGTGTGAGAATGAAGCTGTAGTGTGTCTGGCGATGAGTTGACATTGCCGGAAAGCCCTCATACAAAGCCCTGGGGAGGTATGAGGGATATCACCTCCTGGACAGTGGACTCGCCAGCGATCGGGCCAGGATGCTTAACGTACGGGGAATGAAAAAACCATGGCTTCCAAAACAAAAAACCTAAAAGAAACGCATAGTTCTGAAAACAATCAGAATCAATCTAGGGACTATCTAATCAACGGCTAAAAATTCCACTGATTCATCAGTGAAAAGTGTACTACTGAGGAATAAGTGAGAATCCACTGGTTTTGATTTAGGGAGGACATTCGTGCAAAACAAACGCTAACTTACATATCGGATTCGATGCCTGGAAGTACACAAATCTAATTTTGTCGTGCAAAGCACAGTTTAGAAAATTTTGTTTGAAGGTTATGTTACAGATTTTCTAGTTATATCACTAACTTATACTATATATGAATTCAGCAGCTTGAAATCTGTAATAAAACTATGTTTCGCCATCATATACTCAAAAATAAGATTTTTTGAGAATATGTCGAAAACCAATCATGAAAGGTTCTATTTCGACCTCAAATTCGGATTCAGCGACTCAAAATACATAGGAATACATGTGTCTCGTCAAAAATACCTGGCTTTCTTTTGTGTGGCTGTGTTATTGAAACATAATTTTATTCAGCGAAACTGACACATCGCATAATCTTCATAAGAATCTGCTCAAGCTCTTCCCTGTGGAGCTGTAGTGTTCTAAATTAGAAGGTCGACTTTTGTGAATTTGGTGTCTTGAGAGTATTTAGAAAGCAAATCAACTTTTAAATTCCACGAAGAATTGGTAGATATTTTCCAGCAGAATGAATAACAATCGAAAATAGTTATTATCAGGGTCATTCAATGTAGATAAGAAATGTTTGAAAAATATCAATGTACCCAAACTTTCATCGGGCAGTACAGCATAACATTTTACCTTGGATATATTTGGGTATAGGTTATTGTACTTCTGTAGATAGATGAACGTTTATTTTCCAGCCTGCTGGCCTTAAAAAATTGACTTGCTTACACTTCCATTTTTACAGAATTTTCTGAAAACTAACCCTTAAAAACTAACATCCATCCATTCCTTATCTCTACGCCGCAAGCTCTTATCGTCTTGCCTTCCTCGCTTCGCCTCGCCTCGCTCGCATGTCCCTACTTTTTCGCATTGCCTCGCTTGCCAACCACTGTTTTCGCTCTAATACCTACTACTTATCTACTATTTATAATATTTATATCTTCCTTATATTTACTTTCTCTCCTATTTACAATCTTTCCGTCTTCATTCCTCTTCCTCCTTCCTTCTCTTCATCATCATCTTACCCAACACTCCCTTCACCCATACTACTGCCCTTTTTTCCCCCTTTCCATGCAACAATACCTCCATGCTTATCTCACTTCTTTCCACAACCACGCACACCTCCAACCAGTGCTCCACTTGAAACCCTCCATGCACCCACACCTCAAACTCGCTATAAGCTCCTCACTTCCTTTCTCTCCTTTATCACATAAATATTACGCTCTTGCCCTTGGAATAATCCACACATAGTTCCCGTTATACCTTGACTCTCTTATTCTCTCTTCCCCTTCTGTCTTCTCTCTCTCGATGCCGTTTTGCTTAACCAAGTTATGAACCTTCCTTCCTTCCTCGTGCATCCTTCTCACTTCATCCATCTGCAGTCCATTCATTCTAGAATACCTTTCCGTCTCAGCCTTTATCTTCCCTCCCCCTCCCTGTTCTCCTTCTCCCACCAACACTCCCTATACAGCCTACTTCCCCCCTCTTCCACAAATTTCGCCTCATATTTACACGTCCGGCTCCCGGCTAGGATTCCTACACTCGTTCTCCCCGTCTCCCTCCTGACAATATAATTCGGCGTGATCCTTGGAAACCCCAGGGTCCACTTTATATACCTCTCCTGCGTTCCATTTACCTCCTCACTTTCCTTCCACCCCCACACCTCTAGCCCATACAATAACACACTCATCACTAGTGAATCAAACAATTTCATTCTCCTTCCAAAATCATCTGCGAATAACTTCTTTCCCAACCCCCACACCTGCCACATCACCACATTTGCCCTCCTCACTCTCTCTTTTATGTGACCATCCACTTCCCCATTCCTTCGAAACACGAAGCCCAGGTACACAAACTCTCTCCCCTCCTGCTCCTCCTTTCCCTTACACTTCCACTCCCTTCCCTTATCCCTTCCCCCTCATTCTCTGAACACCATAACCTTGGACTTTTCCGCATTCAGCTGTAACCCCTTTTTATCCAGGTATCTTCTCAAACTCTTCATCATCTCCTTTAAGGCCTCCTCGCTGCTTGTCAGCAACACTATGTCATCTGCATACGCTAGTGACAAAATTCTAACCCCTCCTATCCTGACTCCTCCTACCATCTCGGCCTCCAGCTTACTTTCCATATTCGCAATTAAAATCGCAAAACGCGTTGGGCTAAGTGGACACCCTTGCCTTAACCCCCTATCCATCCAGAATCCCTCCGAAATCCCCTCCCCTCCTCTTACCTTGTCTTTGGTCTCTTCATATATCTCCCTTACCCTTTCAATTATGCCTCTCTCTACTTCCCTATCCTCCATCGCCTCCCACAACCTCCCCCTATCCACCGACGGAAACGCGCCGTTGAGATCTACAAAAAACGCGTACACTGTAATATTGCAGTTTTTATACTGCAAATTACTGGTTTTGTTTTCTGTTTCTTTTATTTGTAAGCAGCTCCTCTCCTTTTCGCGAATGCCCATGAAGAAAATACGAGGTCTGACTGGAGGTAAATAGGTTAAAATATCGGTTTTATTGTCAGTTTGCAAACCAGTATTCTGGTTTTATTGTTATATTTTATTATTTTTATTTTATTTATAATATTGTTTAAATCTCAATAATCAAAAGAAAGACTCAAATTCTCTTGGGACATGTTAGGCATTGTTTTCTATTATTTATTCTTTTGGGGTTTTCTTTTTTTTATGTTTTATGGACAATCAACGAGATGCACGGAGGGAGTTTTCAAGGCCAATTTATTTCTTAAAATGTACCTGAAAGTATGGAGCCGTTTTTCCTAAAGGACGACGAAAAAATGGGCTAGTTGTGCCAACATGTCATTAGGTAGTCGTGGGCGCAATAATTTGTTATTGTACTACGTGGGTGAAGCGCGGATGTGACTCCCGCCTTCAAAATTCCCGCGACTGCTAACACCCAACATGGCGGTTTCAGCGCAGTCCATTGGTCAACGTACCCAGCATACTCTAGCAGTCGATGGACACCAAAAAGCGCGGACGGAAGTTCTCGTGCCGTATCAGCGAATGCGCGAATACTGTGGGTAAAACTCCCTAAAGGCGCGAATCGGTACGATGAACGCGACGCAGAAGCGCTAAGTGGCCCGTCTGCGCAACCCTCCCTTGCATGGTCTGAGCTTGCCGGTTGAGAGCATCAAGACTGTTCGTTACTCTTAGTCAGACCGTCGAACCTTGTTATGGTTAAGTTTCACCTGTCGCTATAAGGGAAATTTATTTTGTACGGCCTATGCCGTTGCTACTGAAAACTATTGATTATCTTTTGGTATAAGATTTGAGAGATTGATATAATCACGCGCAATAAGAGGTAAGATGGCCAAACTACTCAGTAGTTTTTTTTTGTTTAGAAAAATGTAAACTGTTTGAATTTGCCCCATGGCGGACTGATGCGAAGTTCGGTTTTAACAGTCGGTAAACTTTCGGTCGTCCGGTCAAAAGTGTTTAATTTGAGATTTGTTGTTTCTTTGGGTCTACCTGTAGATGTCTTATAAATAATTAAACTACAAACTCTTTGTAAACGCATGTTACGTTTTTTTTTTGGAGTTTTCTCATACTTTCTTTTAAATTGCAGTATGTATTCTTGTCTCAAGGGAATTTGAGTTAAATTTCTTTATTTCTGAATACATGTTTGCTTCTATTTATTTTATAAACTGTGTTTTATTTATGTCGGCTTTCGCGGCAAAAATCCCTCCAATATTGCATGTGTAAGAATTACAGGTTTATAGTCCACGCCACTCTACCGACTTTGGAGCCATGCCGGTCCCAATTAATTTTACTCATTATTGAGGCGGTGTTTCTTTCTCTTTTAAAAAAGAAACACCTGGCGCGAAAGATTTAATCTTTCATAGCTTCATTTCGTTAAAATCATTTTTTTTTATTGTTGAATATCGGGAATTCCTTTCCTTAATCTTTTGTTTAATAACGGGTTGTTTCCAGGCGGGAAATTGTGCGTTATAACACTCTCATCCCCTTCTTCGCTAATTCTCTATCCACCACGTGCTGCAGAACGTAGATATTCCCCTCGACATCCTTCCGCAGTCTCTCTACCACCACCATCGCGTATACTTTATACGCCGTATTCATTAGCGTAATCCCTCTATAATTTTCCTGCCTATCTCTATCCCCTTTCTTATACAGTGGCACTATTAACCCTTCTCTCCACCCTCCTGAGAATCCCTCACCCCTCCATACTTTCTTCACTACCTCCTTCAGCCTCTCCCTAACCTCTTGTGTACTGAACAGCCATGCTTCGTTCACTACTCCATCCAGCCCTGCTGCTTTTGACCTTTCCAACTTCCTTATATGCTTCTCTATCTCCTCGTCATTCAACTCCTCCGTCTCTGCCTCCCCCGTTCTTCTTGCTAACTCCTTTTCCAGATCTTTCTCCTTTTCCTGTTCTTTCTTCTTACACATCAATCACACCCTTTCACCTTCTCTTTCAGATCCTCCCATATCTCTTCGAACGACTCCCCTCCAAAGCGTACATTTCCTAGCTGCTCCTGATACTTCTCTATCGCCTCCCTCGTCCCGGTCACCCTCTTCCCTATCGAGACTTCTTCCCCGCCTTGTCTTCCGCCACCCTCACCTCTTATCCACAGACTTAATGGCTGATGGTCTGATTGCACCCTCTCCTCTACTGCGAATTTTTCCGTCTCCTCCCATCCTTGCATATTCATAACCACATAGTCTATCACCGATACCCCCACTTTACTTACATATGTGTATTCTCCCCCCGGTTATAATTCCCCCTCTGGCCCTTTCTTTTTTCTTCACTCTGACCGCCACAACATCAAATTCCTGGATATACCGCCAGAAGTCCTCGTCCTTCTTCTTTACCCCTGCTACGTTCCAGTACAGCACCTTCACTACTCCTCTACCCTGCATTATCCCCAACCCCCTACTTCTTACGAAACAAATCCCCCTGCACTTCCTTCAACACCTCTTTCTCCTCGTCCCACACCCACATCTGCCCGTCTGCTCTTATTTTTCGATATCCTACCTTCGCCGATCTCCCTTCTCTCCTCTCCCTCCTAGCCCTGTCATACAGCATTCTCTGCACATCCCTTTCCTTTCTTGTCACATCGTGATCGACGAAAACTCCCTTATCTTTTATCGTATTGTTATTTCACATTACGCCCAACTTTTCTTCCCAGCTCTCCGACTCCACAACCGCCACTTCCTTCTCCTTCCCTGCCTCCAACTTAATTTTCCCTACCCAGCCTTTAACCCACCCTATGCTCTGTAGCAGCTCACGCCCTCCCTTTCTTCTCCACTCTTTAGCTTCAACCCTCTTATCACGATATTATTTGTCCTGTCTGCCTTTTCTTTTCTCTCCATTCTCAACTCCACTGCCCTTATTCTTTCCCTATCCGCACTCTCCTAATTTTCATTCCTACGCTCTCCTAATTTATCTTCTATCATATTCTCTACCCTCTCCCAAGTACCTTTAATCTCACTCCCCCCACTCCCGTGTCCTACTTACATTTCCGTCCTGCCCTCCACCTTTTCAAGTTTCGTTTCCGTCCTTTCCTTCCACAACCTGATCTCCTCATCCATCCGTTTTATTTTAACTTCCTTCTCTTTCCTTTCGCTCTCTGACCCTTCTACTCTCTCCCTCAGCTCCTTCACCTCCTTTTCCCAGCTCTCATTTCTGATTCTCATGTCCTCCCTCATGCCTTTTATCTGCTCCTTCGTCCCTCTCAAGTCCTCCCTCAGCCCCCTGATCTCGCCTAACAACATCCCGAAAGCCTCCTTCTCTGCCTTTCCCTCCATTTGGGGGGTGACCTAGTTGTTCTCACGCTTTTTTTAAAAGGACTCTCCAATTCGATTTTGTCCGGACTCTCTCGGCTGTCTCTCTTCCTCTTCAAGAGATCCTCCCCGTCTTTTGTGCTCGACTCTCTCTCCCTCACCTTCTCGCTTCCTTCGTTCCCTCCCTGTAACCATGCAGTACCCACCGCAGCCGACAGATGTCTCTGAAGACTCGCCGCCAAATTTTCCCTTTATTTCCCTTCTTCTTTTTTGTTTGTTTTTTCTTTTCTATTCCTCACAGGCCCTACAGACACCCCTTTCTCTGCCTTAACATTCCCTAACTCTACTAGAACCACCCATGGCCCCTCCAAGGCCCAAGACTCCCGACCACAAACTCCTCCGACTCCTTGCCACTCTAACCTCACTTTCTCTATCTACCTAAATCTCACCTCACTCCCACGCCGAAAAACACCTGTCACCAAACACGTTCTCACTTCCGCCATCAACATGCAAGTCTTATTGTACTTTTGTATTGATAAAGGGTCTTAATAACTGTTTGCAACTTTGTTAAAGCAATATAAATAGTATCATATACATGGTGTTTTGTAGAAGCCTCCCAAAAGCTATACTCTCCATCCTCAAGGCTGCTGGAAGGAAGTTTGGGATGTTCTGGTCAGAGTTGATTTTTGATAATTCTTTTCTCGAAACTGGCGATATATTTTGAATGTTTCCTTTCACAATTCATCACAGTTTGACGAGTAACAGAAACTGTTGTTTAGATTTTTTTTAAAATCAAAATTACAAACGTTACACAAGTTCTAAATATCAATCGATTTTTATTATTTTTTTTAATGAAAAATAATTCACTCATTACATTTTATAAAAGGATTTTTTTTTTTGGTTCGATAAGCTTTTAAATCTGAGTTTCATTAGAATGAGTGTATTGATGGATGAATGTGTTAAAATCGTCACGGTCTGCCTCGACTGACTTAAACCCAAAAGGGCTTGCATGTGTCGGTTTTTTTCTGAATATACTTCTGGGATGCCCTACGATCATTTTGAGCCCAAAAAGAGAAAAATCGCTTGAGCCTTTTTGAGAAAACACTTTTTATTGAAGAGGTTAATTAACATATTTTAATGAAAATAAGTTGAACGTGGAATTTCATTGGCTCAAATCATTCAGTTTGGCATCCAAAAAATTGCTACAGGTGCTGAACATCTTACGAGAACTGAAACCCTTCAATATTTTTGAAAAATGGTGAAAATGTTGGGAAAAATCAGTTTTTTGAAAATTGCCTCATTCCAGTTCATCCTATGTCCCAAAGACCTTAACTTATTCCCTATGCATATCTGGTTAAAATTACCAAAAAACTAATTAAGGAAGACTTAATTTTGAGTAGATCTAAAAAGAAAACAATGCTATGCCTTTAATAGAACCAAAATTATGGCCTTCTGAATATAGCCCTTTTTTATGAAATTTTGTTCAATATAGGTCAAGGAGGATCTGATTTTTAGCAAATCTACAGAAAATAATGCTCTAGCTCTAATCGCATCGAAATGATGGCCTTCTGAATATGATCCTTTTGTGATGAAATTATGTTAATTATAATTTTTTAAGAAATTAAATGCGAAATAAACATCTTATGATTTTTTAAAATAAAATATCCCGTTTTTAAAAAGAAATAAGTTCCTGAGCATTGGACATGATGGAGTCAGTTCAATCATTTTAAGCTCACAATCATTTTTTCAGAATATCGTTAATAAAAGCTTTCAGTTCATAATTAAATTAATTAGGTCTTCATTTAATTTAAGCAAAAGACTCACAATATGATGAAAACATTTTTCCATGTCTCGCCCTCCAGAAACAAAAATTGAAGAAAAAAAATTCAACAAAATTCCATAAAAAGCGTTATTTTTAGGAGGCCATAATTTCGATGCGATTAGAGCTGGAGCATTTTTGTTTAGATTTTCAAAAAATCAGGTCTTCCTTAACCTATCTGGTGGCAACTTTCTCCTAAATTGCTCGGGAAATGAGTTCTTTTAAAAAACGATACATTTTATTTTAAAAATTGATATTGAACCAAATTTCATAAAAAAAGGGCCATATTAGAAGGCCATAATTTTGGTTCTATTAGGGCCAGCGCATTTTTTTCTTTTTAGATCTACTCAAAATTAAGTCTTTTTTAGATAACTTATTGGCAACTTTCAGCTAAAACGCTTGGGAAATAAGTTCTTTTGAAAAACGAAAAATTTTATTCATAAAATTGATGTTAAACAAAATTTCATAAAAAAATGGTCATATTCAAAAGGCCATAATTTTGGTTCTGTTAGAGCTACAGCAATGGTTTTTTTTAGATCTACTTGAAATTAAGTCTTCTTTAACCCGGCGTCATGGGGACTGGATTTGTGAGACCCGGCACATTTTATTTTGCTTGAAATTCGGTTACTATGCGTCCGACGTTGCTGATCTTCTCAGTAGCTGGAGCTGTTGAGTCGTTCTAAACGTTGCAGGTAACACATTAGTCTAATGGCGACCGCACTGAGAGTTACAAGTGCACAAAGCTGAAAAAGGTCTCGAGACCCATACCTGAATTTGATGTAACAATTTTGCGCCATTTTGTATACATATGATTTTAATTCTTTACAATGTACACTGACCCTTCACAAATTTTCAGCTCGTAAATTGGCGCAGAAGTGCTTCTGCCCCCCGCCACTGCGACCCCTCCCGTCCATTCTCAATAGCAACGGTTCGGAATAACCTCGAACGGTCATTATTAATATGATTGAAACATAATATTATGATATTTCTCTTTTATTTATTTACATGAATACCTAAAAAAATAAACCGGATAACATATTAACTTTTTTATTAATAAAGTGCTGGTATAATTCAAATCTAATAAGCGGGTCTATATGACCCACCCCTACGTCCGCGTAACACTTTTCCACCCCCGTGACGCCGGGTTAATAAATTATTCGGTCATTTTGACCAGATATGCATAGGGAATAAGTTATTTCCCCAAAACTATATGTGTATTTTTTTGCATTCAAATTATTCGCTTAAAATCGAATTCTTAAGACCATAACTCCCAAACTTTCAGAGATAGAACATTCGATTCTTTTGATTTTGCAGAAAATTGGAAGCACTTTAATTTTTGTTAAGGTCTTCGGGACATAGAATAAACTGGAATAAGGCAATTTTCAAAAAACTGATTTTTCTCACTTTTTTCACCATTTTTCAAAAATATTGCAGGGTTTCAGTTCTCGTAAGATGCTCAGCACCTGTAGCCCTTTTTTGAATGCCAAACTGAAGGATTTAAGCCAATGAAATTGGGTTGAAGTCAGTCGAGGCACACTGTGTCGTACTTTAATTAAGTGAATATATGTGACGTGCGCCGAAGAAAGGGGGCTTACTCTGGAAAGTAAGACTTTTCAGGGCGAGCAGTCGAAGTCGACCAGATAGACGCGAGTTTGAGAAGAGACGGAACACTCAAGAAATCTTCCCTCTCCACTTACCACTTCATTCTCACGAGGAAAGAGATAGGTCGTAGACGCGGCTCACGGACGGGTATCGATAAGACGCGGAGATGTAGTGGTGAGTGGTGGGAGGTGTTTCACGGGATCTCGAGCTCTCGAGCGAAAACCTGATTTCTCGGGTACCTAACAACTCAATTATTAGCAATAATAACGTTCGAAATTTTGTTGCGATGGTTTCATTAAAAAGAGCAACTCAAAAACTATCGAGAGCTGTAAAAACATCGATTTCGATTTTTTGAGAGTAAGCCCCCTTTCTTCGGCGCACGTCACATATGTACATGTCCATTTGTTACGAGCAGATCGGGCCTACTCTCATTTTCAGATTTATCCGG
>CAKNXH010002056.1:115197-149080 GCA_932178445.1 Andricus quercusramuli | reverse complement strand
GACCCTTTTATTAATTAATCTTTATTAATTATTAGCCGTACGTGACACCATTTGAAATCGTTTTGAAATCACGTTTTTCTGAGTCAGGTAAAAATGACCATTCGGATGACCAGAAAAAAACGCTTTTTGTTTTCTTAGGAGCAAAAGGCAAAAAGGCAAAAATTGTTTAAAAAATAGTTGTTTCAACAAATTGACCAGAAATTCATTTTAAAAATTTATTTCCCTTGCATAATATCAGGCTCATTTAGGGCTCTTTAAATATCGTGGGCCCGAAGTCATCTGATTTCTCCTTTCCACCTTTTTGCAATATTTGGCGTTATGCTAGCTTAACGATACGAAACATACTTAACTTATGCAAATCCACAGTTGTTAACTAATCGGCACCAAATTTTGCACACATATTCTTTGGGTTTCCAGACAGTTCGTAAAAATGATGGGGGCAGATATGGGGGGGGGGGCCTCACCGTCACAGTTTTTGACTAATCGTCACCAAATTTTGACACAGATTCTTTGGGTTCCCAGACAGGTATAGCTAATATATAAAATAAAGTGGCCTAAAACGTATGATGTGTATGCAAATCCTCAGTTGTTGAGCAATCAGCACCAATTTTTGCACACAGGAGGCATATAGGTATCTGTTTGTATGGGTGGGTTTTCTGTAACCTTTATGTCCTAATGTGGATATTAGGGTGTATTTGATTGATGAAATTGAAGAACTTGTGTAGTTTATCTAGTCCATGTCTCCAGGTGACAAAAGTGTCGTCAACGCAAAGGGACCAACATTCCGGTTTATGCTTGGATTTGTTAAAGATATTAGTTTCTCGATTTTCTATGAAGATGTTGGCTATTACAGGTGAGTTTGGAGATCCCATTGCTGCTCCTGAGGTTTGTTCGTAGAATTGGTTATTGAAAGAGAAGTAGGTATCAGTGAGACAGTGTTCTATCAAAGGTGTGAGACTGGAAGGGAAGTTTGCAAAGGATTTAATAACATCGATTGTATCGGAGATTAGTACTTTTGTAAGGAGAGATATTACGTCGAAACTCACTAGGATGTCTTGGGGTTGAATGTGAATCTGTTCTATCTTTCTGATGAAGTCAAAAGATTTTTGGACGTGTGTGATAGAGTTTCCTGTGAAAGGATTCAGTTTTTTGGCGAGAAAGTGTGCTAGGTTGTAAGTTGGTGAGTTTATATCGCTGATGATCGGTCTGAGTGGGATGTTGTTTTTGTGGATTTTTGGGAGTCCGTAAATTCTTGGAGAGATGGGATTAGTAGGTTTTAATTTAGATATTATTCCGCTGTCAAGTTTTGAGTCTTTTAGAAGGGTTTTTGTTTTGCTGACTATTGTTTTTGTGGGGTCTTCTTCAAGTTTTTTATATGTATCGTCAGTAAGAAGGTACATGATTTTATTGTTATTGTCATCTTTATTCATTATTGCTGTTGTGTTGCCTTTGTCTGCGGGTAATATTATGATGTCTTTATTCTAATTGAGTTCTTTAATTGCTGTTTTTTCTTGTTTTGTTAAGTTTGAGGAGAGATGTTGGGCTTGGCGTAAGATGTTGACCGCCCTACACCGCATGTCATTCGCTTTTTTGGGTGGAAGGGTATATATTGTAGATTCCAAAATACTGATGATTTCTTCTTTCGGGATTTTCGAGGGAGCTATTGCAAAATTATGTCCTTTAGATAATGCTGAAATCATTTCATTGCTGAGAGGATGGTTAGAGATGTTCTTTACTGTGTTAGTTAATAATGCGTGCCTTACTGGAAGTAATTTGACAAATTTTATTTTTTTGTTTTTGAGTAAAAAAATCATTAATCCTTTGGGATTGATCAAATGTGGACCAAATGTCAAATCTGAGCGCGTTTGATAGGAAAAGGTGAAGTTTTAATAGTTTTTTGGAGGAAGTGTGCAAGGCAAAGGACCCCGCACCAAATGTACAATAAATGGCTTTTTGTGAAAAATTCTGATCGTAATTTTTTTTTTTTTGTATTTTCGAACCTACAAAGCAATAATCCGAAAGAAAAAAGTAAGAAAAGTGAACAGTTTTTTAACAGAAAATTGTCAAAGTTTCAATTTTTACATGTATTTTAATAGAAAAATGCTTATTTTATTAAAAAGTTTTTTTCCCCTAAACTCTTTGTTAGATTTTGCTAAAAGTTTCACATTTTGACTATCAGTCTTACCGAAACAAAAGGTTCATAACTGAGATCTAGATAGATTAACGGTTTTTTGGTTATACAGCATGTTATGGGAGTGTTTCCATACTTTAAACATCTAAGTATGGAAATCATCATCTCTTAGTAATTCAAGTCACTGAAGATTTTTTATTTAACTGCTAGGGTATGAAATCACTTTCAAATAAGTAAAGGAAGCGTACATAGCATGAATATTATATATTTGCATTTACTTCAAGGGTTTTTTTATCATCTCTTGAATATTTATTCCGGAATATCGGCATTTCTTAATGAAAAAAATCACAAAAATTTTCTGATTATTCTATGAGGATAGGAATGATATTAAATAAATAGGGAAGGTGTAGAACGACAAGGATGTCTTTGAATTTTTCCAGAGGGTTGTTTAATCATCCCTTACTTAGCGAAGCAGAGAAATTAACTTTTTGTAAGGAATAATGAGCAATTCCACGTCTACTGGTCTGAAGAATTCCATCTACTGTTACTCATTTTGATGAAAATTCTAGTATCCGTTCTCTAAGTATGGAAAAAACCATAAAATAATTGTTTAAAAATTCAAAAAACTAAGTAGATATTCAAAATTGAACATTTTTGTCCTTTCTTTGAACTTTCATAACTTTGGTAATTTTAATGATATCAAGATGTACTTCTTCAAAATTATTCAGAATAAGACTTAGTTTTGAAAAAATAGAATTATAAAAAAGAAGCAGCTTGATAGAGTGTTTTCCATAGATTGAGCTCTAGAGTCGAAGTTGATGCAAAGAAGTCGCTAAACTTCAAATATGTGTTAGTTAAGTTTTAGTAAAATTTATAAAATTTTTATTGTTTAGCATTTTTTTTAAAGCATGTGTCGAGTACGGTAGTTATTTGAAATTTTCCGAGTTGTTTGCATCAACCTTGACCCTACGTTAGAATGATGGATAATTACCTTCAAAATAAATTCAAGAACTTTCAAGGATGTTTATTATTTTCAGAGTTAGACCAATTTTTTTAAAAACATAGAAATTTTACGTTTTTTTGCAATATTTTTTTTATAAAATTGAGATTTTGCCCTCAAGTTAGGCTTGTCAGGCGGACAATTTTATTACCATTCACGTTATCATGTGGACAAAATATTCATGTTAATATTGTAAAAAGTGAGGAACATTAGCAACAGCTCAAAAAATTGGAATATATATATAATTTCCGCTGGTAGTAGTGTTTGGAAAAAATTATGCAGCACATATGAAAATAAGAAAGAAAATGGACGTGAATGTTTATATTAATAACAAAGTGCAATTTAAAAAAATTAGTTTCATTAACTGTCATTTTCTTAATAATTGAAATAAATATTTTCTACGCCTTTGGACAGTTATAACTTGTTGCACCCATATTTATTTTCTGGCTTCCGGAAGAGTTACTGATTTGGGACTAAGTGGAAGAGACTGAATGGGAACCCTGGAACGGACAATTATATTACCTGGATCAGTTACACTCGCTCCTTCCCAAGCGACATAAAAAAAGCGTAAAAAAAATTGCTAATAGCCAATTATTTGATACTTTTTAAACTTTATTTCTTATGTCATTGTATTTTTTGAATTTTTTTCACTTATTTCAAGCTTTAGCTGAGCTCTCTATCACAATAAGGAGCTGAGATAAGATCCTTCTCTACAATTAACTCTGTAAGCGACAATTAATTTAATTTCTCCATTTTTATGACGCATACATTTACAGAAAATGTCAAGGAATTCCTCTGATTTTTTTTCGTCTCATTTCTATTGATTTTTCAACAAAATATAACGAATCAAAATTCACTGTCGTGAAATTGACGCTATTTCTTTACGCTATTATTATATTTACAGTGAAGCTTGTTACGTTCTTTAGGGATTTTTTTAACTAGCTTATTAAAACTTTTGTGTAGAGGTCAACATTTTTAAACCTATAGTAGGGATCTCCGAATATTATAAGAATTTTTTAAAAATGGTTAAAACAATTATTGTTGAAACCTATTTACCAAACATTAATTTTACAATATTTATTTTCTTTGCATAATTTCAGGCTCATTTAGGGTTCCTTTAATATCGTGTACTAGTCGGCAGATTTTCCCTTTTTCCTTTTTTTTGTAATATTTGTTGTTGTGCCAGGTTAACGTTATACAAAATACGTGAAAAAACCCATAAATCCCATTCTTCCTCCTCACATAATTTTGGGCTCACTTAGGGCTCTTAGAATGTGGTAATTGTATCTCAAAAAATTATTTAAACAATTATTGCTAAAAAAATGTATAAAATATTAATTTCCAAAATTTATTTCACTTGCATAATTTCAGGCTTATTTGGGGCTCCTCAAATATTGCTGACAGGTAGTACTAAATGAGCCCTATATTATGTGAGTAGAAAGAATGGGTTTTATGACTTTGTTCACGTGTTTTTTATACCGTTAAGCTGGCACAACACCAAATATTACAAAAAAATGGAAAAGGAAACGTGGGACGACTTCCGGTCCACGATATTTAAGATGCCCTAAATAAGCCTGAAATGATTCAAGGGAAATAAATTGTGTAAAATCAATATTTGGCAAAGGGCATAGCCGGGTAAGCATGGCAAATCGGCCCCCGCTAGCATCAGGCTGAAATTTAAGTCAAATGTTCATCCTAAGGTAGCAAGAAACTACATAGAATTTTAACCTTCAACTTGCCTTTTTTTGGATGTTATAGAGGTGGAAAGAAAAATAAAGAAGTGTTTTTTCTGGAAAATCGCTTGACCGTTTTTTATGAACAAAATATATGTTGTGAAGACCGATAAGACAATTTACCAAAAAATTCAAGAGAATTTTATGGGCAAAACAACAAGTAAGAAATGTTAGTCTTTTCACAAAGTAAAAAATAATTTTCATATTACCATATAGAATCTCACATGACAAATGCATTACGATATGCTGTAATACATCGTTAAAAGTCGGAAAACAACACAAAAATAAGTGGATTTACTCACAAAATGGCAGGCTACCTGTTTTGGTAATTGGTTTAATTTTTGCCGAGAATTACAAGAGCACGCGACACGAACCACCACCAGATTCTAGTAGTGAGTAGAGGGCAGAGGTGTAAAAATCACATCTGGTAGTTAAGCGATTTCGACACAATATCCCCTATTTGGGCAGACCTGCAGTAATACGTAAACGTGCATAGGTGGAAGTGTCTTATTTGTGCACGTGCACAGATGGGAGACTCGAAACTGTACACGTGAACTTGTAAGTTGAAAATCTGATGGTATGAATTGAGATGTGCACAGTTGGGATTCTCCCGCCTATGCATGTAGACTTGTAAATTGAAAATCTGATCCGAATAATTGTTACGTGCATAGTTAAGAGTCTCCCAGCTGTGCAAGTGGAAAAATTGAGACGCACTTTAATAACGTTCGAGGTCTAACATTTAGCTGCTTATTATTAATAAACTTTTTTTTTGCATGACAAAAAAAACTAAATAAACTTAGTATTTTTTCAATACGTTCTTTCTTTTTAGTTTCAATATCTACTGCCAAAACATCCCTTTCTTATTATCAATTATTATCAAGCTCATGTTTTATCTTTCCGAATCGTTAGAGTATTCCCAAGCTATTTTGAACATTTAGACCAGTAGAAATAGCTAATCAATTAACAAAAATTCCGAAGGTCTTCAAAAAAATTCTATAGTTGTTTTTTTACATGTTAAACATAAAATAACATTTTGCAAAACGTGATCGGGTCGGCAATTTGTTTAAAAAAATTAATTTGCAACATGTGGCCCCCATTGTTTCACGAAAATTCAAAACATTTTGCAAACTTGAGTGAGTAATTATAAATTTATTCTCTATCTTGTATTAAATTTACAAAACGTTCTTGATACGGTAACGTTATTAATTATGAATAAATTATTATTTTGTTAATCACTCCTCAGCGAAAATACCGAAGGTTTTTCAAAATGTTGTTTCTGCTTTTTTTTCATTGAGAAGAGACTATTACATGATTTTCAAAACTAAAGAAATAACGCAAATTATCGTTTTTTAAATTATTATTTGTTGCAATCCGACTCCTAAAATTCCAGCGAAAATTGCGAAGGTTGTGTTTTTGGGCAGCAAATGTTAGAAATGTCGAGATTGGGAGATTACCAAATTTGCAAAACGTTACTCGGCCGGCAATAATATTTAAATTACCATTAATGAAATTAGTTACTTTTGTAAACTAGCCAAAAATTACAAACATTTTGCAAATCGTACTGAGTAATAATTAACTAAGTTCTAACATCATTTTAGATTTGCAAACTGTTTACTACTTGGAAACATTATTAATTATAAACAAATTATTATTTCCTTTATGACTCCCTAGCGAAAATACCGAAGGTTTTGCAAAATGTTATTTCTGCTTCTTTCTATTGAGAAGATACTAATATATGATTTGCAAAACTGTATGCATAACGCTCATCATCGTTTTTTAAAATAATGTTGCATTTTTTGCAATTCCACTCATAAAATTTCTGCCAAAATTGCAAATGTTGCGTTTTTGGGTAAAACAATTTTGGAAAAGTCGAAATCTAAAAAATATTAATCAGGTACTTTTTTGAACTAGCCAAAAAATACCAACATTTCGCAAATCGTACTGAGTAATAATTAACTAAGTACTAACACCGTATTAGATTTGCTAACTATTTACTACTTGGCAACATTGATAATGATCAACAAACTTATATTTTCTTAAGTTATTCCCCAGATTAAATTCTCAAGGTGGTGCAAGAGAAACCTACCAATTTCTTTCGTTTTTTACAGGAATTCAAAGAAAGTAATTAATGAAAATAATAGTTTTTTCTGAATATCCGAAAAAGAACAGCTACAAAACAGTTTTCGGTTATATTCCATATTTTAAAAAATGCTGAAAGAAAAAACAAATAAAAATAGTATAATTATTTTCTGGGGTTCAATTGTCATAAATTATAGAAAAATTTTGCCACAAAAATAGGCAAAAAGTAGAACACTCTCATTTTAGCGTACGGCAACTTATTCGGCGATTTAAACATTTTTTTTATCATGTCGGACGATGTATAAGCGCCGCCAACTGGCGATTTTTGACATTAGCTGAATGCAAAAGGGGATTTGCATGCGCTATTGTTTTGTCAAAAATGGATTCGTGTGATTCTGTTTCTTTCACAATTTAGATTTCGTTTTTCGCGTGCGAAAGTATTATACCAACCATGAATCCTGGTATTTGTTTTGCTTGTGACTTATCGCTATCGAATGTTGAAAAAGTGGCCAAAGTGAAGGAAAAAGGCATTGTTTCCTTTGTCGCGAAAAGTGAAAAAAGGAATGATGGAAAAGCATCCATACTAACTGGTCTACGGACGGTGACTGTTCACGAAAATTGCCGCAAAAAGTATTGTAATGAAAAATTTGTCAACTCTCGGGTAAGAGCATCTCAACCATCAATAGTCGCCGATGCTGTTGTTCAGCCTCCCAGAGAGGACAATGAAAATTTCGATTTCAAAAATAAGTGCTTCTTTTGCGATGAAAACATAACGCAAGAATTCATCGACCGTGAACGAAGAAAATCGGCTGAGAAACGCATCGTGGTCCACACCATTCGCTTTTCAAAAACACAAGACAGCATATTACACGCAGCCAATCGTCACGACGATGGTTGGAGTGAAAAGGTAACATTACTAGCCAATGTATTTACATTAAAAAATTACATTCCATAATTTTAATTCTTCCCACTAATTTTTTGATTCCATAGATGTTCAGAATTTTTAAACGTGAAAAGTAATCTCAATCCCAGGTGAAAATACACCACTGGCGCAGTACAGATTGCCAGAGTGCCAGTACGGGGCATCTGTACTGGGCCAGTACTGAGCCATCATTGGCGGATTTCCTGCAGAAAACGCTCGTTGCTGAGATAACTAGCGTACCTATTATAGCACAAGCCTCAGATATTCTGTGGATGTTTGGAAAAGAAAGAGAATTCCCAAACATCGGTGGATGGAACGGTTTCAAGACTAATTTGACGTCAAAAAAAGAATTCTCGGTATCTGAAATCGTCCCGATGCCATTTGTTAATGCTCCGCCTTCAGATTACAACACGGTGTACACAACTTTACTCTGCGCGGCGGAGAGAGCACAATCAAGAAAACAAGTAACGTGTTTTATCACGTTCGACCAACCCTTGTACCAAAAGGCTCGCGATATCGTCTCTTCTAGCCCTGATCCTCGTCTCAAAAACGTTATTGTTCGTCTTGGTGGGTTCCATTTACTGATGTTGTATTTGGGATGTATTGGATACATTATGTCTAGGAGTGGGTTGAAAGAACTTATTTCTCTTATTTACGCCCCCATCTCGGTGGAAAAAATGATGACTGGACATGCCTGCGCAAGAGCTGTAAGGGGTCATTTTTTAGTGCATGTATCTCTGGGCCGGATCGTCATGCAGAAAATCAAGTTCTCCGAGGAAGAAGTCACTGCGATGGAGGAATGTCTATTGGACCTTGACGGAGGAGAAGTTGAAGTTAATCTCGATAGGGAGATGTTCAATGGTATTGTGAGCAAATTCGAGGGAGAGATCCGAAATTTGAAGAACAACGGGCCGACTGCTACTTTGTGGGTGCAGTATTTCCGAACGGTGTCTTTAGTGAAGCAGTTTATTGAAGAAGTTTTGGGCAGGAATTTGGACCGATATGACCATCGAGCAAACCTTGATGAGGTTGATGAAAGTTCGAGGTGGATTGACCCATGGTCGAGGGTACACCAACAACGCTTTAGCGCAGTTCATCGTAGGATTGCCAGTCATGCATAGCGTTTCAGAAGCTGTTGAACGATTCTGCGGAGTGTTTTCATCAAGCACTGAGCAGCATGTAGATGTTAGACCATCACCCATCGCAAGGGATGACAGGGACTGCGAAAAATTGACTCACTGGCTGTCGAATCATCCTCCTTTTCCAGTCCTCGATAAAATCGTGTCATTAGGGACCGGTATAGTTGGTAGCGAGGATATCAATTGCTTTAATGCCACAGAAGTTGGAAAAGCCGGAATGAAGGATACAGTGGGAAAAACTTTTGCCGAGCTTTCGTTTAAAAAAAAAGGCTCATCACACTCTCAGCAATGTCATCAGCTATTAAAATTGCGGACGATATTGTTCCAATTGATCCTTTCCTGTTGTACCATAGAATTTCTTTCACCAAAACCTCCCAAGATGACTTGAAGAAATTCATGGAATTCGAACTCGCTCCTTATCCTATGGCACTCTTTGATGAGCGTGGGATGCGAAAATCTTCCAAATCTGCTTTGTACTCATTGTTCTCACAAGAAAATGACGAGGTCGTGACGAATGTATTGTCGATTGACGTTTTGTACGTCGTTGACGGAGGCCTCTTAATTCATAGAGTAGTCTGGAGAAAAGGTGAAACATTTTCGGCTATTCTGGATCATTATGCGGAGTACTTGGAAAAACACTACCAACCTGCGATTGTGGTGTTTGACGGGTACCCGGAGAATGCGTCTCAGAGTCAAACAAAAGCAGCGGAAAGACTTCGACGATCATTGAAATCCACGTCAGCCGACGTGATATTTGAAGATTCGATGATTGTGCAGGTGTCGCAAGAAACGTTCCTATCGTACGAAGGGAACAAATCAAGGTTAAACGAAAAATTAAAGGATACATTTTCGCGGCGAGGAATATTAGTTGGACAGGCGGAAGAGGATGCAGACACTCTTATAGTGTCTAAGGCTTTGGAGATGTCATCGGACTACGAGAACCTTGTCATCGTCGGAGAGGACATCGATTTGCTCGTTATTCTGTGTGCGTCAGCCAAAGAACATCAACAGCACGTGTACTTGATGAAGCCGGGAAAAGGAAAAACACCACTACGCCTGTTCTCTTCGAAAAGCCTGAAGAATCCGACCTTGACTGATCATATACCGATCTACCATGCATTCGGTGGGTGCGATACGACCCTACGCTATTATTGTTTCGGAAGGTCAATAACCAAGAGCAAATTTTATCTGGCGTCCCTACCGCCCACAAAAGCTGCAGCCAGGCAGCATTCTCTGAGGTGTTACCTCCAGGTTCAAAATTGAATGAGTCGAAATATCACAGCAGAATCCTGGGGCTGGAAAACCAGCGTCAACGGTTTGACACCGATAACGACACTGAAAGAACCAGCTCCAGCTGAGTTATTACAACTTGTCTTGTGTCAATGTCAAAAGGGATGTGGAGGAGGATGCACTTGCAGAAAAGCCGGACTAAAATATTCCGATATTTGTGTAAATTGCCGTGGCCAAGCGTGTACGAATGCTAAGCAAGCAGACATAAACGACTCCGAAGACGAAGATGAAGAAACCGTGAACCGAGACCGATGGAATCTCCAAAGCAACGGACTTGATGAGCCCGTTGGCGTAAACCTTGATGATGTGGATGAACGGTCCGTGGAATGTGTTTAGGATTCTAGACCAACAAGCATAGCAGTGAAGTCGTCTCGTCTACAAGACAATGTCTTGCACAACGAAGACTCTTTCGACTTGGAAGATCCGTCGACTTCCCGACAGGAAAGATTGAAACGTCGTAGACTCGTGTAAAATATTTTTTTCAGAACTAACTACTTAATTGTTCCTAGAATGTAAAAATAACAGATTTGTTGTATTGCGATGAAAAGGCTTGAAGTTTATTTTTGAACTTAAAATATCTCATAAAAATCAATAGTTTTAGCGACACTTCACTTTCAGGATCATTCGCCGTCAAAGTGTAAATTTTATACGTGTAAGCCCCCTGGTTTCTAAAAATCGAGTAACCTCAATAATTGACTAACAGGAATGCTTTCTCTATTAAAATTTTATGAAAGCATTACTAGCATTACTATTACTAGCATTACTATTACTAGTTTTATAAGAAAATGTCTACGAACCTTTCGGATACAATGTGTCTGTATATATTTCCTGTACTTTCTGTTCTTTAATATTCAGATTTTTGGATTTATATATTTTACAGTTGAAAGGATGTTATCTCTGAATTCGAATCTGCCTTCAATAACAACCAAAAAATTCTTCAGTTTCCATATTGGCTATACGAATGTATGCGGATTATGTACAAATTATATAATATGAATAATCAATCAACAGAAAATTGTCTTAAAATTTCAAGCTTAAATTTCAGAATAGCCTATAGTAAAATATGTGTTTCATAGTACTATGTATTATCGGTGCTTATAGAACGGCGAAGCGTCATTTTCACTCAAATATCAAGTGTGATTACATTGAAGGTGAAAAATATACTCTCATTTGAACTCACGAATGGCTTTTGAAAAATTAACCCTTTCACTGTGCAGACCGAAAATCGCAAAGTGGGCCCAAAATGTGCGGGACGTTCTACTTGATGGATATAATTGAAAATTGGTGCTAAGGGGTTATTTTGGTCGCTGAATACGAATTCGGGGTCAAAAATCGAAATTTCGAAATGGCTGATCCAATATGGCGATCAAAAATTTTGAAAAATCCAATGAGTTGGCGGATTTGGATAAAATTGGTACCAGGGGGTTATTTGGGTCGCTGAATACGAATTCGAGGTCAAAATTCGAAATATCTGATCCAATATGGGTACCAAAAATTTTGAAAAATCCAATGAGTTTGTGGATTTTGATGAAAATTGGTACCAGGCGGTTAATCCACAAACTCATTGGATTTTTCAAAAATTTTCGTCGCCATATTGGATAAGCCATTTCTAAATTTCGAATTTTTACCTCGAATTCGTATTCAGCGACCCAATTAACCCCCTGGTACCAATTTTCACCCAAATCCACAAACTCATTGGATTTTTCAAAATTTGTGGTCGCCATATTGGATCAGTCATTTCGAGAATACGAATTTTGACCTCGAATTCGTATTCAGCGACCTAAATAACCCCCTGGTACCAATTTTCATCCAAATCCGCCAACTCATTGAATTTTTGAAAATTTTTGGTCGCCATATTGGATCCGCCATTTCGAAATTTCGAATTTTGACCTCGAATTCGTATTCAACGAGCCAAATAACCCCTTAGTACCAATTTTGAATGAAATTCGTAGGTTCATCAGGAAGTTTCCTTAATGACGTGTATACACGTCATCCACAGTTTAGGCCCACCTAGTCCATGACGTGTATATGTCGTAGCCCAGTAGCCGACCCAGTCGGTTAGCCGACTCGCTGGCTAGTCGGCTAATGAACGCTGAGTAGCCGACTGTATACCTGCCCCTGCTCACGTTGGCCGCTCTTCGCATGACCAGCGGCCAGTCGTCTATTGGACTAGAGCGTTTCAGCCCAGCAGATGACTATGCGAACGATTCATCACATTTTTTAAGAATTGAGATTTATCATTTGTTTGCCATGCAATACTTTGTGTGAAAAATAATAAAAAGAGTTATCACTAGAAATTTTAACCAATTCATAATTTAATTTATATATTATTGGGACATGAAGTTTGTTAGTAAGAAAATCTTAAATAAAAATTCTCCGATTCTTAAAATGGGCAAGGAAAAGTAGAAAAGAATATTGCGTCTTTTTTCAGTGCTTTTTTATTCAAGACCTGATAAAATTGTTAAATTTATACCGACAATTCTGTATAGTTCAAAATCGAACTTTAATTCTATTTTTGAGTAGACGAAGTTTAATTTCCTACATTAAACATTCATAATAATATCATTGATTCAATAAATATTGATTTAAGTTGATGTTTAATAATATTCTAATAATATATGATATAATATTAATATAATAAATAATTGACTTATTATTTATATTATTGATGTGAGTTGATGTTTATTATTATTATAATATTATAATTACATAATAATCTTATATAATATTATAATAATGCATAATATAATAAAATATAATAATATAATACAATTATGATACAAGTTGCCCTCAAGTAGTCATAAAAGTTCAGGACAATTTTGAGTTAGATTTACCCTAAAGCCGACATAAAATTTGAACTTTGAAAAATGAAAGATAAAAAGAAATTATTTTCTTTAAATCTTTCGTTTTATTCGTGTTCATTTGTTATAACAAGGTGAACTCCTATGGCCAATGTGAGCAGGTGCAGGTATACAGTCGGCTACTCAGCGTTCATTAGCCGACTAGCCAGCGAGTCGGCTAACCGACTGGGTCGGCTACTGGGCTACGACATATACACGTCATCCGCAGTGAAGGGGTTGAGAAAGGTAAACTATGGGGACGGCGACTGACACTTGCGGCCGCTAGGATCGCTAGTGCGCCTGGCGATACATAAGACGACGGTTCCAACGGTGGTAACGTCTGCTATTCGAATTATATCAGTCCTTCATAACGCAGCTTTGAGGTGATTGCTTCAAGCACTATTTTCGAAATGCCAGGTCTGCATGTGGCATTTGGGTGTACAAATAAAGGATCAAATCGCTTTCCAAATAATAAAAAACTAAGTAAACAGTAGATAATGCCTTGTTCTTGTGTACAAGGTACATCACCACTCACGGTGATGCCCTCTCAGCTGAGCTTGACAAATCGCCGTCCCCATATCAATCAATAACGGCGAAACTATAAATTTCTAAAAAATTTTAATTTCTGAATATTATGATAGAAATTTTGGTTTCATAACTCAGTTATCGGAAGTAACATTCTCGTCTCTCGTCCCTCGATGTGCTATACACTAAATAGTTACATGGGAGGAAAGGCAACATCGTTATTTATTCACACTTGTCTTATAATATACACTTGTCTCTAAAATTGTCTTAATTTTCAAAATAAATTAAAAATTTCAATCATGCTCCGGTTGCCTTATAAAAATAAAAATATTCACCTATCAAAAAATTGTCACGCATTTCCTGAATTGCATATAGTCACTCGTTTTTTTTCTTCAAATTTTTTTTTTTTTTCAATATCGGCAGTTATTTTATTACTTTCAAAATTTTTTTTAAAGAAACAAGATACCATGAAAATAGGACGTTAATAGAAAGATAATTATCACTAAGTGCGATTTGCGAAAGTTTGTATTTTTTGGCTAGTTTAACAAGGTACCTAATTTGTTTAATTGCAATTTTAATATTGTTGCCGATCGTACAACCTTTTGAAAATTTGATATTTTTTAGATTTCGACTTTTCCAAACAAATTTTATACAAAAACGCAACATTTGCAATTCTTGCAGGAATTTTATGAGTGGAATTGCAAGAAATGAAACAATAATTTAAAAAACGATGATGTGCGTTATGCATACAGTTTTGCAAATCATATAATAGTCTCTTTTCAATGGAAAGAAGCCGAAAAAACATTTTGCAAAACCTTCGGTATTTTCGCTGGAGAGTCATAAACAAAATAATAATTTGTTTATAATTAATAATTTTGCCCAGTAGTAAACGATTTGCAAATATAATATGATGTTAATACTTAGTTAATTATTACTCAGTACGATTTGTAAAATGTTTGTAATTTTTGGCTGGTTTACAAAAGTAACTAATTTGTTTAATTGTAATTTAAATATTATTGCAGGCCGAGCAACGTTTTTTAAATTTGATAATTTTCAAATCTCGACATTTCTAACATTTTCTACCCAAAAACGCAACCTTCACAATTTTCGCTGGAATTTTTGGAGTCGAATTGCAAAAAAAATTAACAATAATTTAAAAAACGATAATTTGCGTTAAGTATTTAGTTTTGCAAATCATATAATAGTCTCTTTTCAATGAAAAAAAGCAGAAAGAACATTTTGCAAAACCTTCGGTATTTTCGCTGGGGAGTGATTAACAAAATAATAGTTGGTTTATAATTAATAATGCTGCCAAGTTGTAAACTGTTTGCAAATGTTATATAACGTTGGTAATGAGTTGTTTATCACAGAGTACGATTTGCAAAATGTTTGTAATTTTTGGCTAGTTCACGAAAGTAGCTAATTTGTTTAATTGCCATTTTAATATTATTGCCGGCCGAGCAACGTTTTGCAAATTTGATAATTTCTCAATCTCGACATTTCTAACATTTGCTACCCAAAAACACAACCTTCGCAACTTTCGCTGGAATTTTAGGAGTCGGATTGCAACAAATTTAACAATAATTTAAAAAACGATAATTTGCGTTATTTCTTTAGTTTTGCAAATCATATAACAGTCTCATCTCGATGAAAAAACCAGAATCAACATTTTGCAAAACCTTCAGTATTATCGCTGAGAAGTGATTAACAAAATAATAATTTATTCATAATTAATAATGTTGCCGTATCAAGAACGTTTTGCAAATTCAATAAAAGATAGAAAATAAATTTATAATTACTCACTCAAGTTTGCAAAATGTTTTGAATTTTCGTGAAGCAATGGGGGGGGGGCGCCCCCAAATGTTGCAAATTAATTTTTTTAAACAAATTGCCGACCCGATCACGTTTTGCACAATATTATTTTATGTTCAACATATAAAAAAACAACTATAGAATTTTTTTGAAGACCTTCGGAATTTTTGTTAATTGACTCGATATTTATGTCTAATTCCACTGATCTAATTATGGTAAAATGTTAAGTGAAAATACGGTGATGCAAACAACAAAGAAAGATTCTACCCCACACACGCTGGACATCCCGGATAATTACATTACTCATTTAGATAGGAAGACAAAAACTTCTTACCATATTATTAGGAAATTGTGTTCCACCACTGGCAAAATCAGGCGGAATATAGGATTTAAAACGTGCTTGTGCCAATAACTGTTGATCCAAAAAATACTCTCTCAATAAATACACGCAGCCTCCAAGAGCGTTTACAGCTAACTCTTTATCTTCTACTGGAGTTAATCCCAAACTATCTCCTGTTTTTTTTTTAATTTTTAAAAAATCACATTAGTTATGAATAACTTAAACAAGATGATAATCATGAGGAATAACGAACATATTTTTTTCAATTTCTTCTTTATTACCTGGGTTTAGGTAAAGCTGCAGTTCTTTAGGCCACTCAAACTTTGACTCTCCGTTCTTGAAATACTCTTGCTCGTGGAGATGCTAAAAAGAAAGAGACAGTTTCACTAAATGAAAAACAAAACAAGATAGACTAACATCAACTTTTAAACTACTTATTACCTCCAAGACTTTCGTAGCAGACCAAAACTGCACTTCTTTTTGAAGAGGTTCTTTGATGGCTGATGGGAGCATACCGTTTAAAATCTTCATGGTGCTCTGAGATAAAGTACCACGTTCGTAGATTATCTGAAAACACACATATTAAACATCCTTAAATCGAATGTTTACATTATCTTTTCTATTATTTCTTGTTAATAAATTTAGCGTACATGAACTGGAGGATAATGAGCGAGCAAAGTCAGGAGCCTGGAATTGCAACGATCATCTGCGAATTGTCCAAGGTAAAAATCGCCAATCGTTGTGTCTAGGAAGCAAATTCCATAAGAAGGTGTTTTTTGTCCATGATACTGCTTTTCCGTTAGAGCCAATAAATAACTAGAATTGGGTACAGATGCTTCTGCATCCTGGGCAGTATAGACTCTAGTGCCTCTCGAACTAATTTGGCATATCTCTCGCTTTACTACTTTGTCGAACTTCGATGGCCTGATCACTATAAATTAAATTTAACATTAAAAAATGTCACTGATCCGAAAGTCATAATTTTTTTAACAGTGAAGTCACCCAATTCACGGGAAAAATATTTGCAATTTTACAAATATTACTGATCTAAGCGACTTCCGTTTCCTTTTTCTTTGACTGCTCTTGTAACTCCATTTATCCATTTTTTTTCACATGCATTCTTTCTTTCTTTCCGATTCGCTCCTCTAGCCCCCTCCAACTCCTTCATCCACTCTTCTCCCAATCCATCCTCCACTAGAATCGTTACCACATTCTCTTGTCAGCTTCCTTTATCTCTCATTCCTCTCCTACATCCTTCCCATGCATGCTCTAATCTTTCCTCTCCCATTCACAGATTCTGCACTTTCTGTTCTCTTTCTTTTCCCAATACATCCCTTCCCTTACCTAGTTTCCCAATCTTAATCTTGCTATTCTGGTCCATCTTCTCTCTTCCCAACCCTTTTCTAAATACTATGGTACTCCTTCATTTTTCATCACCTTATACCATTTATTATATTTTGATCCCTCAATCATCCCCCATCTTTCTATCAGTTGTCTTCCCTTTTTCCTAATCCTTCATAGTTTACTTCAGTCCCGCTCTAGTACTTAATTTCTCCCATATCCCATATATCCCGGCGTTCTCCAGCCTACTCCTAGCGTCTACCGGATATATCAGCATATCAAATAACCACATTTTCCTTCATCAATTTTTTTAACCTTCTTTTTCCTATTCCCCATATCTGTTTCTTAACCCCTGCTGCTTTTTTATCCTTTCTCTTATACGAGCTCTATGATCTCCATTAGTTTGCAGGGTATATCCCAAATATTTGAACACTTTTACTTCTTCTATCTTTATTCCCTTCCATCTCCCTGTCAATTCTTTCTTCCTTCCCCCACCTTTTCTAAACTTTATTATCTTGTCTTTTCTACATGTAAATTCAACTTTTTCCCATCTAAGTATTTCTCTAATCCTGTGATTAAGCCCGTCACCCCTTCTTCATCCTCTGCCATCAACACTATACCATCTGCGTATGTCAGTGTATATGTGACGTGCGACAAAGAAAGGGGGCTTACTCTGAAAAGTGTGATTTTTCAGGACGAGCGGTCTAAGTCGACCCGATAGACGCGACTTTTAGGAGAGAGGGAAGCCTCACAAAATCTTCTCTCTCCACTTACCACTACATTCTCACGCATGTAGCGGCGCCACTGCCGCGTTTTCCTTTTCTTCATATCGCCAAATTCAATTATGTTTTAAAACATAAATCATCAGAACTCAGCTAAATATTATTGAAAATATTTGAAATTTGGTATACACACGCAGTATACCCTAGCGATGCCTAACAAATCAAGTTGAAATAACTTCCAGTGAGACATTTCTTCCTTACTATTAAAGGAAGATTTTTGAAAATTTTTAGATCGATAAATTTAAAATTGACGGAAATATCCATTATATAAGAAAACACGCGACGCCCTTCACGATTGCACCGAATAGTGGGGCGAAGTGAAAATACAATGTTCAAAATAACCTGTAGGTAACAATTTTTTATCAATTTTTCATTTTCTTTTCTCAAAAAATTCAGCCTAAAATTCTCAAAAAATCTTTCGAGGCCGATTTTCGGATCTTTATTCTTTTAATTTTTTTTAGAGCTGCAAATAGCGAAAAAAATGTTGATTTTTTGAATTGTTCTTTTTAATTCTCTGTGTAAATTTTGTTTAGTCTCTTTTTTATCAGGCCTCAGGTTTGATGCACAAGGGTCGGTGCAAGAAAACAAATTCGTTGACTTGTGAAGTTATTTGTTATTAACAAATATTTGCAACAAATAGCCAGTACGATGAATTATGTTTTTGTGGAGTATATTTATGCATCGAAATTGCTCTTTCAGAGCAACGAGGTGGAATGTGATCATGAAAATATGGTATCCGATATCATTTGTTAACTTTATCAACAAATAATATAAACAAATGCATGATTTGAACAGTTTTAGGCAGAAACAAACCGAATTTTCTTGCGATTGTCTTTGATTCTCATTGCTTTTGATGCAAATTGATGTATTTCGCAGGCAGTGAGACTAGAAAACAATCAGAAGAAAATTCGGTTCATTCCTGTCTAAAACTGTTCAAATCATGCATTTGCTTATAATAATTGTTGATAAATTTAACAAATTACATCAGATGACGAAAATACATCAATGTGCATCACAGGCAATGCGAATCGAAGACAATCGGAAAAAAATTCGGTTTGTTTCTGCCTAAAACAGTTCAAATCATGCATTTGTTTATATCATTTGTTGATAAAGTTAACAAATTATATCGGACATCACATTTTCATGATCACATTACACCTCGTTGCTCTGAACGATCGATTTCGATGCATAAATGTACTTCACAAAATCATAATCCATCATACTGGCTATCTGCTGCAAATATTTGTCAATAACAAATAACTAGACATGTCAACAATTTGTTTACCCCTGTGCATCAAACCTGAGGCCTGATGCCACTGAAAAAAAATGTTCACAGAGAACTAAAAAGGAAAATTCAAAAATCAGCCTCGGCAGATTTTTTTGAAAATCAATGGTGAATTTTTTGAAAAAAAAAATGAAAATCGATAAAGAATTGTGGCTCACAGGTTATTTTGAACATCCTTTTTTCATTTCGCCCGACTGTGCACTGTGAGCTTCTCAACGTTCGCCTCTACTCTCGGCCATACTCGCCTCGGAAGGATGCGACTTTTCCAAGAATTGGCATGGCATTAAAAAGCGAAAAATGTTAAGAGACAGAATATAAACAAACCGTCCACTGCCTTTGTTTTGAAATTTTCGCTATACAAAAAAGGCCTCAGTGTCTCAATTTTTTTCGGACTGTGCGGGTCGCTCTCTGATTCATGAGATTAACATTACATAACAATCGGTAGTGATAAATTCGTTATAGTAAAGTGAATGATTACTAACATAGCGTTTTTCTGTGCGAATTAAAATAAAACGAATATTGACGAGGAGTACGAAGAGCTTGTTGAAACTTTCTACAATTCAACACAAAATGATAGTGTGATAAACAATAGAAGTACAGGTACAGGTACATTACAAGCTCACAAGGCGGCTTGATTTGTCGGGTTATGTCCCTATTTCAGGAAAATTTTAGAATAGATTACAATGAAATTATAACTAAGTTCTTGAGTCATTATTTGAGAAATTGTCAGAAGTCAAATTTTATGTTTCGGGACTTGATAACATTAAAAATCTAATGACTTATGATCTTACTCGCATTTCTATAAGTCCCGGAAATTTTAAACTCGATCATTTTGAACTTTGAAATCTCGGATTATCCTATTTTTTAATTTTCTAACATTTTTCTAAACTATTCTATTGCGCAAGATTTATTTGAAATTTTTTAAATGTTTTGAGTGCAATTTTCGAAATTGTTATACTTTTTTTATCTCAAGTCAATCGGTTTCTGAAATGACCATTTCGGATCTTGTAAATTTTCCATAATAATATCCTCAAATTTCCACTCGAGAATGAGTCGCACAATATGCACTCTGAATGAGTGGAGATTTTATACACTACAAGAAATGTGGAGGGTAGTAGAAGAATAATATTTATGCAGGAAATTCTCGGCGATAGTGATGATTCTGAAGATGACGATTTAATGAACGCCTTGACCGAGGGATCCGTAACAATAAAATAACAGTTTCTAGCTCTCTTGATCTATTTCAGTGAAAATCAACTGATTACCAGTGGAAAGTGCGCCACTAGGGTGGTTTTTATTCATAGTTGGTGGATTTTTTTTTTAATTTCTCTGCTCTCACCTCCCAGTTTTGTTCGAATGCCAAAAAAGTTCCAAATTTGAGTAAAATCGGTTAATATTTAGGGGAGGCGCAAAGACCATGAAGACCATTAAGTTGAATAATTTCAAGCCGCTCTTATGGGTCCCCAAACAAAACCCCATACGTGACAAATTTGAATTTAACGTAATACTGCGGTTTATTGGCGCTTTTTAAAAGTAAAAAAAATCATTAATCGATAATTCAAGAACACACAGTCATTTGTTAACTAATATTCAATTGTTTTGACAATTTAAATTTGTTTCAACATTGAAGAGTATTTTTAAAAAGCAAAGTAGAACATAAAAATATTTCATTCTTTCGAAAACTAGCAAAAATAAAATATGTGAACAAATAAATTGTCTAAACAATTCAAATTTGTTTGAAAATCTACGAGTATTCATAGTAAACAAATTAGTACTTAAAAATATTGGAATTTGTCGAAAATTTAGTGAGATAAAATGTTTTTTCTGCTTTTTTTAAGTAAAATATATACTTGAACAAATTAGTATTATTTAAATAATTGTAAAATTATTTAAACAAATAATTTTACTGTTTTTATTGATTAAATAACACATAAAGTCTAGAAAATACGTTCATTTCACGAGTTAACTGGAAAAAATAAATATTTAAACAAATTAAAATTGTTCAGGCAATCAAATATTAGTTAAAAAATGACTGGATATTCTTAAATTACCGATTAATAATAATTGATATTTAAAAACCTTTTAAAAAGCGTCAATGAACCGCAAAATTACGTAAAATTCAAATTGTTCACGTATGGGGTTTTCTTTGGGGATCAATAAGAGTGGCTTAATATTTTTCAACCCCAAAATTTAGGACTGATTCTTATTCTCTGACGAATTCTGAACAACATACTGGAACAGGGAAATATTTGTAACATATTATCGCGTTTAAATATTAGATTTACAAAAGGCTGACTTTTTCCCATGTTAAATCAATGGGAAACTTCATGGTCTTTGCGTCACCCCTACATATTAACCGATTTTGTTCAAATTTGAAGGAGTTTTTTTGGCATTCGAACACAACTGGGGGGATGAGAGCAGAGAAATTCGAAAAGTGAAAAACAAGGGCCACCATAGTGCGCCACAGACAATCCAATTAACGTAAAATGAAAGTAACAGTCATGCCATTCAATTACTAAATACTCAGTGACCATTAGATATATCACAGATTTATCAGTGGAAATTTCGTCATCAAAGAATCAGTGAAATTTCAGTGATTTTGGTTTAGAGGGTGACATTTACTATCTGCAAATTTTCGCGAAAGTAACATACACCTGCGGTCCATTTCCCAGACAAAAGAAAAGAAGATATCGATGACGAGAAAGAAATTTCGAAGTTTCATGAAGAAAACGCTGAGGATTGTTGCCCAAAAAAATGCAACAAAGTAATACCAAAAGACGTTGCTGTTAATAACAGGTGATGATTCATAGTGATCAAAACATCACAATTGCAATTTTAAAATTTTTCTATACAAGGACGTTCATTTATTTTTCGAATTGCACAAAACTGATTTTTTCTCAGATTCATCTTCTCAAAAGAGGAATATTTTTATATTTCAGATTGAATTTTATAGAATTGGAAAAGAAAGAGCAAGATCTTGTGATTTTTTCGCACTTTAAATCACATCGCCGCATTCCAGAGTTGAAAAATGAATACGGGGAAAAAAATACCAATGGCTTCTCAACGTTAGACAAAAAAGATAGGCTAACTCGTCGCTTCACAAGTTTTTTTCGCGGATTTATCAATTTGCAGAAAAATGTATTTTTTTTCTGCAAGACTTGAAGAAAAAACGATACTATAATTTTATGCAAACATTTCGAAAGCAACGGCTTGTTTATACGTAAACATGCATTAGCAAATACTTCAGCAGCAAGACAAATAATAATAATAATAATAAATCTTTATTGAGTTCGTAACAAGAATGATATGTACATGGCAGACAGAGTTAACATAAGAACCCAAAGGGCGAGGTACAGCTTAAAGCTGCTTTCAAACCTAACCCTCTTAATCTAATTTAAAATATAAGTAAACGACACTTAAAAACTAGGGCTTGAATATATAGTTTTCGAGATCATTGCAGAAATAGATACAAACTGATTGTGGTGCTATAATGCGAAATACTCTAGAACTTATATTAAAATACGGAACTTAAGATAAAAGACGACAAGAATCAAATTACTTATTATGAAGAGACAAATCATGTTACCGTGCGAAGGCGTTCAGTTATTTCCTTTCTTACGGTGGGGATGGAGTAAGAAGCCAGCGGGTTTTTTAAGCTGTTTAAGAGACGTGGAGCCGCGTAGGAAAAAATGGATTCCCCTTTCGATGTGTTCACTCGCGGGACATATAGCTTGCCATCGGATCTCATTGCAAGAGATTTTCTAGCTCGCTTATCTTCTACAAATGACAATAAATCAAATAAATATTCCGGAACGCCTGGCGAGAGGACCCTGAAAGAGAGGACACATAGTTGCACTTCCCATCTGTGCTTCATTTTCAGCCAGCCAGATTCTTCCAAAGCGGGTGTGATATGGTCGGATTTTCTAATTCCATATGTGAATCTGAAGGACGCATTTTGCACCCTCTGTATCCTCTCTCTCAGAGTGGCATTTAGGCAAGGGCCGTATGTCGTATACGCATATTCAAAGAGGGACAGTACCAATGACTGACAAAGCAACAGTTTTACCCTGAGTGGAAGGGAGCGACGGAAGGGATACAATTTTCTTAAACGCAGATAAGCCGCTTTGATTTTAGTGGTTACATGATCCTCGAAACTCCAAATGGATTGCATTTTAAGACCTAAGTTTTTCGCTTGAGCTACGATGGACAACACGGATCCGCCTATCTCAAAGTTGGGTAAACGAGCATCTTTAAAGTTGCCTATAGGAAGAATAACGGATTTAGCAGGGTTAATAACAAGAGCTCGCTCATCAGCCCACCTCGCGATGAATTTCAAAGCCAGGGACAACACTGTTGTACCGACAGACATCTAGATCGTCCAGTTTGCAGCGTATATATACCTGTGTGTCATCCGCATACATGTGGATCGTGACTTTCACCTTGCCTCCGGATACCGCTTCCAAAATCGACAGGAATTTCATCAAGGGGTCTGGAAGGTCGTTGGTGTAAACAGAGAAAAGAGGCGGACTAAGAACAGCACCTTGTGGGACCCTTTTACATAGGGGTCGGATGGGTGACGATCGAGAGGTTAAGGTGTTCGATATTTCCACACGCTGGCTTCTATCCGAGAGAAAGCCACTAAACCAAGACATTTCTTTCCCAGAAATTCATTGACATCCGACGACTTTAAAAATGTTGTTACTTTTTTGGAAGAATATGCCAGGAAAGTAGCTATTCCTTTGCCAGGACGTTTGCCGCAATTTCGCAGTTTTGTAAAAGTCGTCAAGTTGCCATCCTGCGATACAAGAAAGTCTATTTATCGAAAATTCGAAGACGCGGCCGAGAGTAGCGATTCAGAAATTAGGACATTTTCACGAAAAACATTCTGTAATATTTGGACTAAGTTTTGCCCAAATATTACAATAATGAAACCAGCAAGTGATTTATGTGACGTTTGTCGTATAAATCACTTGAATTTAGCGAGTTTTTCTTCCGCAGAACAATCTGCAGCATTGCAAAAAGCGAGCGAACATTTAGAAGTTCTTCGGATCCAGCGAGAGTTCTATAATTCTTATAGGAATAGATCCAAACTAGCCATTCAATTGCCACGGGCTGTATTATCTTTAGATTATGCCCAAAATGTTTCTTACCCCAGTAGCCCTCAGCAATTTGGTTCATCTTATTTTTAAGCCAACCGGAAGTGCGAAATTTTCGGTATCCATGATGAACTGACAGGCATTCAAACGAACATTCTCATCGGCGAAGAAGATTATGCCGGAAAAGGAGCCAACGCAGTTATCAGTATGCTAGATTACTACTTGAATCTATTGAATGTCGAGGAAATTGTCTTGGTTGCTGATAATTTCGTTGGTCAAAATAAAAACAACGCTGTCGTGCATTATCTCCTTTGGCGAGTGATGACGGGAAAAACAGGGTGATTTTATTGAATTTCCTTTTAACTGGGCATACCAAATTTTCACCAGATCGAAACTTTGGTATTCTAAAATCTAAGTTCGCTAAATCAATTGTTGATTGCCAAGAAGATTTTATAGAAGTTGTCAAAGCGTATTCACCGAAAGGTTACAACTTAGCTGTATCCAGCAAAGATCCGGCAATTAATGTTTGAAACGTTTCGTGGGCCGAGTGGGATGTTTTTTTGAAGCAATTTTTCGAACCAGTTCCGTCAGTAACGAAATATCATCACTTCAATTTTTACCATGAAGGTATGATCATAGGTCAGGCTTTTTCAAACTCGCCTCAATTAGTTGTTCAAGAGAAAACTTCGATGAAAACAACAAACATTACTCCTCTACGAAAGATTGAACCGCAAGGTTTTTCACTCCAGAGATCATGGTATCTTTATGAAGAAGTTCGTCCTCTTTGCAATAAAGATACAAGTAAGGATCTACTCGCTCCCCAGCCTCTTACACCGAAACCCAAAAGAACGAAAAATAAGGAGAATTGATGCACTGAAAATGTTTTGCGACATTTTCAACGTGTACTAGAAAAATAACTACTAGTCATCGTATAATTACTAGAATAATACTAGAAAAGTAATAGAAAAATACTAGGAATTATGTAAAAAAATTATCATTTCAATAATTTGTAACATGTAAATAAATCTCCATGAATACCTATCTAAAGGTTTTAATTATTAGGGAATCTGAATTAAATTCACTTCTGAAATTATTTTTTTCGTAAGTCGTCAATAGTTAAAAACTGTATCAATAGTTAAAAACTGTAATTGTATCAAGTGAATTCACCAGCAGAGAATTAAAGCTCTTGATCAAAGAAAACACATTTTCCAGCAAGTTTTTTAGACTAGTTTTACGCTGGAAAGGGGTAATCGGTTAATTATTATTCGATAAAAACGAGATTATCGAAATGTTAATGTTTTCTGAGAAATTTACATCCATCGCGGATTAGATAGTTTGCAAGAAGAAATAAATGAAATGTAATGAATTACTCGTTGGCCCCTTTGCATATTTTGGCTATGGAAAAATGAACGAGAGACGAGGAAATAGATAGGTCGTAGACGCAACTCAAGGACGGGGTATAGATGAGACGCGGAGATGTAGTGGTGAGTGGTGGGAGGTGTTTCACGGGATCTCGAGCTCTCGAGCGAAACCCCGATTTCTAGGGTACCTAGCAACTCAATTATTAGCAATAACAACGCTCGGAAATTTTTCTTGATGGTTTCATTCAAAAGAGCAACTCAAAAACTATCGAAAGGTGTAGAAACCTCGATTTCAATTTTTTTAGAGTAAGCCCACTTTCTTCGGCGCACGTCACATATATCTCTTCGTTCACTATCCTAACTCCTCCTCATCCTTTTCTCTTAATTTCTTCTTCCCTCTCTTATCCCCTTTTTCACTAAAACGTTTTCTATCTCGCCTCGGTTTAATGAGTCAAACGCCGCCTTCAAGTCCATCAAAATTGCTATCATTGCTCCTTCCTCCCTTTTAATTCTCTTATTTACTAGATAGTTCAGAACATATATGTTGTCCATTACATCCATCCCTTTTCTAAACCCTGTCTGTATGGGCGGCTCTATCATTTCTTCCTCAACTTCTTTCTTCAACCTCTCCGATAAAACAGTACAGTCTCATATACTTTATACAATTTCAGCATTAGCGTCACTCATCTATAATCTTTAACCTCCTCCCCTTTGCCTTTTTTCGGGTACCACTACTCCTTCCTTCCATAACTCTATCCACCCCCATCCTCCCAATACTCTATTGCAAATTATCCATGCCCATCCCTTTAATTCTTCCCCCCCCCCCCCATATTTCCAGACTTCATTTGGTATCTCATTTATACCAGGTACCTTTCCATCTTTCATTATTCCTAATACCTTGACTACTTCCTCTCTTGTAATTTCCTCCTCATCTGTTTTCCTTCCATATTTTCCTTCTTTCCTATCTTTCCTATCTACCCCACCTAGTGATTACATAAAATATTTTTTCCACTCTACCATCTCCATATCCTGGTTTACTCTTTTCTGTCTTCTTCTCTCTCTATTTACCACCTTCCAAACCTCTTCTTCCGTCCTAGCCTTCTCAGCCTCTTTTTCAAGCTTTATATTTTCCTCCTTTTTTTGATCATCCTTTCATTCTTCCATTTCCTTCCATTTATTATATTTCCTTCCCCCATTTTGATATTCCTGACTGTCACTATTATGGGAAACTGATCCGAATCTATATAATTCCCTACCTCTAATTTCTCAACCTTCTCTCTTTCCTCGTCGTCCACTATGACATAATGAATTATCATTCCCCTCTTTCCTCCTGAACGTGTTCCTCAACCCCCCCTATATTTCCGTTTAGGATAAACCATCCCATCTCCTCTAGGCTCTTTAACAGTTTATTTCCCTTTCCATTCAGTATATTGTCTTTGGATTTTCTTTCTCGCTCTCCAGCCCGTGGCCTTTCTCCTCTATCTCCTGTTCTCGCATTAAAATCTGTTCCTATTACAAGCCTAATATCTCGTTTATTTTTTCAATAAGTTCTCTAATCTCTTCTAATTTCTCCTGCATACTACCGTTCACATAAACCCCCACTTGCTTCCACCTCTCTCCTCCTGCATTTATCTCTTCTACTAAATCCTTCTTCTTGTTCTTTTATCTCTTTTTTTATCCTTCTCTGTTATACATTCGTGCCTTACTCTCATCACAATCGCTCCCATTGCTCTGCCTTTTTTATTCTTCCTCTTTGCATTTTGAACCTGTCATTTGTAACCTCTTGGTAATCTCCCCCTTACTCTTTCCCATCCCTTATCTTCTAGCCACGTCTCCATCATTAATACTACATCCTATTGTGTCAAATTTCTCATAAAATAGCCATTTGTCTCGAACCAAGGAATCTTTCATATTCTTGCATCAACTTTGATTTATGTTGAAGAAAAAAATGTTACTATAAAAAACCGTATTTTAAAATATTATGCATATGCGTTACCATAGTTTTCTTACTCTTCAATAAAATGTATTAATATTATAGGTCAATCGATTCGTCTCGAATCAACACATCTTTTCTGTTCTTGCATCAACTTTGAATTATGTTAATGAAAAAAGTTTTACTATGAAAAACCGATTTTCAAAATATATAAATTACCATAACTTCCGTACTCTTTAATAAAATGTATTGATATTATAGGTTAATCGATTTGTCTCAAACCAAGGAATCTTTTATAATGTTGCATCAACTTTGAATTATGCTAATGAAAAAGTTTTAATATAAAAACCCGTATTTTAAAATATTATGCATTACCATAGTTTCCTTACTCTTCAATAAAATCTATTAATATTATAGGTCAATCGATTCGTCTCGAACCAAGGAATCTTTTATATTCTTGCATCAACTTTGAATTATGCTAATGAAAAAAGTTTGAATATAAAAACCCGTATTTTAAAATATTATGCATTACCATAGTTTCCTTACTCTTCAATAAAATGTATTAATATTATAGGTCAATCGAATCGTCTCGAATCAACAAATATTTTCTGTTCTTGCATCAACTTTGAATTATGTTAATGAAAAAAGTTTTACTATGAAAAAACAATTTTCAAAATATATAAATTACCATAACTTCCGTACTCTTCAATAAAATGTATTGATATTATAGGTCAATCGATTTGTCTCGAACCAAGAAATCTTTTATATTCTTGCATCAACTTTGAATTATGCTAATAAAAAAAGTTTTACTATAAAAAACCGATTTTCAAAATATAAAAAATGCCATAACTTCCGTACTCTTCAATCAAATGTATTAATATTATGGGTAAATCGATTCGTCTCGAACCAAAGAATCTTTTATATTCTTACATCAACTTTGAATTATGCTAATGAAAAAAGTTTTACTATAAAAAACCGATTTTTAAAATATTATTGATTGCTGAAAAAAATGCACTAAATATTTTTAAAAATCCTTCTGTCAGTTTCAAGATATTTATGAGGAAAATAAGCCCTCAAATTTCATCGAATTATCTGCAACCGTTTTCTAGTTATCGTGTTCACAAAAAAGCGTGACATCTACACATCCACACATCCAAACACAAATCCACACATCCAAACACACGCACACATCCGGACAATTGCTTAGGACATTGTATTAGACATTTTTAAATTAGGGAGAGTTTAATTAAATGAATTAAAAAATTTAGGAAAATGTTACCATTACAAAGCTTCCTCTAGGAGGAAGCAATAATATATTAATATAAAAATAATAATATTATAATAATGAGAAAAAAAAGCATCACTACGAACCAACTTCATGCTGCCAACATAATTTATTAGCGGCAAACAGAACTAAATTCATGCTGCGAACAGAATGTATTAGATGCGAACAAAACCAACTTCATGCTGCAAACAGAACCAACTTCATACTGCGTACACTTGTCAATTATTATATATAATTATTATTCAATGTCAAAATAAAATAATTAGAAAAGAAATGCATCACTACGAACCAACTTTATGCTGCGAACAGAATGTATTAGCGGCAAACAAAACAAACTTCATACTGCGTACACTTGTCGATTATTATATATAATTAGACGTTATATGTTAAGAAGCAAAATCTTTACTTAAGAAAGAAAACGTTTTTGCACAATTTTCTTTTTTAATTTGAAAAAAATTTACGTCAATTTTTAAGTTACGATTATTTGATAGAATCTGTTTTTTTCACAAACAATTCATTTGGTGGTGCATATCATAAGGTCATATTCTGTAAATTCTATTTCGTCCCGCAACCCCGAAAATTTTGTTACAAAAGGTGCAAAAAATCATATTACAGTGGATTGATGCATTCCTCAAACTGAGCTTCAAGCGGCGATAGGTATAAAAAAGAGTCGACAAAACCTGAAGGCGGGGATTTGTTCGTAAGTGCTCACAGTTTCAAAATCCGTTTGAATGAAAGTCTTAGATGCTCATTTTTTTGAGATATCGCAAAATCATTTTTTGTGTTTTTTACAGATCAGAAGCGCATTTAGCGTGCATAACCTTGTGTGATTCAATGTGTGTGTATATGTTGTACATTTTTTCTCTGCATTCCGCTGTAAATTATGGAAAAGATTTTTAATCCATCAACTGAATACAGTATAAATCCTGTTATCCTGACCCCGATCATCCAGACCGCCGGAGTATTTGGACTGGAAATCGGTAGAATTTGATTCAATTTTCGATTGTCAGAGTTCAGTTGAGTTCTATTTTCGATCGTCATGATTTTTCGGATCATCTGGATATTCGACTATCCGGATCACATTCGGTCTCAATGAATCCGGGCAATCAAGGCTAAACCAGGAATGGGTACGTATAATACATCACGTATATTACATGGTTTTCGACACATATATTACTACGTATATTACGTCCTTAGTTTTTACAAATGTATTTTACATTTGCTCGCGTGACTATATGGGCGGGATTTTTTAATTCATCGTTCTAAAAATACCCAATTGACTCACAGAAAAAACTAATATTGAGCAATTAATTAATTATTCATAATTATTCATCACTTTCCTGAACAAATTAGTTTGAAAAAATAATATACATATTTATTATACATGTTTATCGTACTTTATCATCCGAAACGTTTTCGTGCATGTGGAACACAAGCATAAGTACGAAAACATGGTATCCTAGCCTATAAGTAATCGTTCGGGCGCTTGTCAACTACTGTTTTCTCATTATAAGGAAAAAAATGAAACGAGGCGGTAGGCCAAAACATAATTCGTGGGCTGATTTGTCATTTCTTACGAAAAAAGAAGACTCTTTTTTTTAAGAGGTTATGTCAATTATTCAAATCTGTCAAATGCAGTCCAATCTCAGCTTTCCCCAGGACCAACGGGGCGTGGATGTGTCGGTATATTGGTCCCATTTTTGTTTTGTTTTTTTCTTTTTAATTTTTTTTTAATATTTTTTTATTGTTAATAGGTTTTTAATTTATTTTAATTTGTACTCATCTATTAGATTTATATAATATTTTTTCGTGTGAATAAATAGAATTATGAAAGAAGAAATAATGAAAAATTATTCTATTTTTCGATCTGAAGGTGTCGTGAAGAAAATTTAACCACCGCTTCTTTCAATCTGCTTGAATATGAAGGATCGTGAATCAAATTTTGTTTTGTCTCATGATTAATTGCTGCGAATCGACAATCACTTACACAAGTTCGATGAGAAAGAAAACACTGATGACTTTCGTATAATATACATATATTTTAAATAACATTTAAATTGTATACACATACGAACAGATAATTGAATGGACTGTAATTTGTAAAGTGAACGCTAAGTAGTACATAAAATAAGTGAAGGTTTAAAGGATGTTCATCTGCCTATGCACCGAATTGCACAGATCAGTTGCTCGACAGCGAATGACTATGACAGCTTCGGACTTAACCCGGTCTCAGTGTCTTGAGGTACCGGTTAACTTCCGATCTTTGGCGAAAATTGACGAAACGGAAAAACCCAGGGGAAAAACCCCCGAAGTTGAGACCCAAGGGTCGAGAGGCCCTTGGTCATGGTTGCCAGAAGTATACAATAAAACACGAAGTGGGCAAACCGTTTTAGGACCTTAAGAGTGCCATCTAATCACACGGAAGGTCCTAATACTATCGGCGATCGTGCCTTCGAATGACTGAGGCAGCTTATTGCAGTAAAATAATAAAATTTGAAAGTTTGGGATTTTTGCTTCTAGTAAGAGCTTCAGTATACAATTTAACCTTTATGAAGGTCAAAACGGCTGTTTCTAACTATCGTTCTGAAAATAACTTGAGTTTTATTTTTTCGACAAATCTAACGAGAATATATAATAAACTTGTTCCGACGGAACATGCCGGCCCCTTTTGAACGAACACGTTCAAGAAAAGTAAAGTTGTAGATACCTGAATTTACAACATAAAGGTATTCTTTTAGTCTGAGAGTTACATAAAAAAAGTAATTTAAAACTAAGGAGAATCGTTGTGGCAGTTGTCTTCTTCTTGGTTGGTACGAGATAGTGATTCGACCGGAAGATGACAGAGTTTCTTAATACAACGCTTCTACTCTCCCGTGTCGGTTTTTTACAGTAGCTACTCGGACGATGCCATCTGGACCAGGGTGAGTGGCGACAATGCGCCCGAGTTTCTACTGAAGAGGTGCGAGATTGTCTTCCTTAATGACAACCATAGTTCCCAGTTTGATTGGTTGGCTGGAGCTAGAGTTCTATTTTCTGCGAACCGTTAGTTGTTGCAGATATTCCTTCTGCCATCAGTTCCAAAAATGATGGCGTAACTTTTGAGCGTGCTGCCATGCCGACAAGCGATTATATGTCATATCCTTTAAGTCCAGCTGGGGGAAGCTAATTAGTGGACCACCAATTAGGAAATGACCAGGAGTCAAGGGTTGCAGGTCATTGGGATCGGAAGACGTAGGAGACAGCAAGCGAGAATTCAAGATGGCTCGAATTTCTACGATACAAGTTTCTAATTGCTCGAAAGTCAATAATGCGTCACCTATTGTGCGAGAGAGATGGTGCTTAAACGATTTTACTGCTGTCTGCCAGAGACCGCCAAAGTGCGGTGATCTGGGAGGGATGAATTTCCAAGTAATTTTTTGCTCATTCAAATGAAAATAGCAACATAGAGCTTGAGTTTGTTGCGATTTCGAAATCGTTTTTCCTTAATGTAAAATGGACCACAATAGTCAACACCTACATTAAGGAAAGGACGACAACAAGACACACGTTCTTGTGGCAAATCACCCATTACGTAATCAACCCCCCGTGGTCTTGCGCGAAAGCATCGAACCCATTTGTACATAATCAGTCGCGTGATGTTACGACCATTCACGGGCCAAAAACCCTCTCGAACAGACTACATCGTTGCCTGAGTCCCTGCATGTTTCAATCTTTCGTGCTCTTCGCGGATTATGAGTTGAGTGACGTGATGATTAGGAGGCAATAAAATTGGGTGCTTTTGTTCTTCGGGCAAACCTGAGTGTTTTAATCTACCACCCACTCTGAGAATCCCGTGTTTATCTACGAATGGTTTTGAAGGAATTAATCGACTTTTACTACTAGGGTCATCTCCATTCGTTAGGGAGTGTATTTCTTTCGAAAATGTGGCGAGTTGTGTCGCTAGAATTACCGCTCGAGTAGCAGCTTCAAGTTCATGTACTGTAATGGGACCACTGCTTTTTTTTGTAGGGTTCCTTGCGTTGTGAGAGAATCGCAGGGCATATGCGAAAGCTAATTTTGTACTTTTCAAAGGAACTACACCTTTCAGTTTAGTTTGTGATTATTTTTATTTTCTTTAGTAGAAATAGGATGAGCGATAACGGTGCGTTTCTCGGGAATTTCCGATAAATAAGTTTTATCTTGAGGCCAACAATTTTTTTCAAATGAGAGCTAATGAGGGCCGTTGTTCCAAAGGGTTGCCTCCACAAACTCTTGAGGTGTTAAACCTCTTGAGACTAAGTCAACGGGATTCTCTTGTGTAGGCACGCGTCGCCATTCACAGGAGGTAGCCAGGTTCTGTATTTCCGCGACTTGATTTGCAACGAACGTTTTCAATAGATGAGGCTCTGTGTTGACCCAACTCAAAATTATGGTGGAATCTGACCATAAGTAGGTTTGCTTGATTTCGATTTCCAGAGCTTGTTTGACCGCAGCGTACAAGCGAGCGAGTAAAAGGGCCGCGCTTAATTCGAGACGTGGCAATGTTACTGGATTCACGGGAGCGACTCTGGATTTAGAGAATAATAGCGAAATATGATAACGACCTTGAGCATCAATAGAACGGAAGTTAATGCAGGCTCCGTACGATTTTTCGCTTGCGTCGCAGAAGCCGTGAATTTCAATTTCAGTGGAGTCAGGTGCTATAATTAATCGATTAAAATTAACCTCACCTAACAGTGATAATTACTTTTTAAATTGCAGCCACATAGTGTGTACTTCCGTTGGAACCGGACTGTCCCAGCCTATCCCAGCTTTCCAGGGTAGTTGAATCAAAATTTTTGCTTTCACGATAACTGCACCGAGTAGCCCTAACGGGTCGAATAGTTTAGCAACTTGCGATAAAATTGATCGTTTGGTTACGACATTTGAGAAATCTGAAAGGGTAATCTTGTAGAAAATCGAATCTCAACGGGAATTCCAATGAATCCCTAGTATTTTATGTTTGCATTT
>CAKNXH010002056.1:101486-114797 GCA_932178445.1 Andricus quercusramuli | reverse complement strand
AGCGAGCGATCCACACGTGTTAACGGAGCTGGATTCGAGAAATTTCCCCTCGCTGGTGACCCCTGACTTAGAGCCCGAATGGCGAGGAAGAGAGCGCAAGAAATACCGTATGTGACGGTGTCTAGAGAAAATTCTTGCTAGCTATCATTTGGGTCTTCTCGAAATAAGATCTTTTGATATACTGCGGTAAGAGCATAAGCGTGAGATCGAAATCGAGTGAAGAGTGTGAAAAGATCGGCCTGAATTGTGGGTCCGACCATTAATGAATCATTTAACGAAACGCCCGATGACGATTTTGCCGACCCATCGAAAACCACGCGAATCTTGGTGGTTGTGCTGTCCTCTTTTATCACAGCATGATGCGGAAGATAAAATCCGGAAACGACAAGATGTTGGTTTTTTATCAACGACGTGTGTTTTAGATCATTATATTCATTTAAGAAAGTGCACTAATTCTCTTTAATTTGGGATTTTTAGCAAAGCGATTTTCTAAAATATTAAAGTGACGAAGAGCCATAGGACGCGAATCTCCCAAGTTGTCTTTCTTTACATTAAAGGGCAGCCGAACGACATATCGACCTTCAGAGTTACGCTGCGTGTGGATTGTAAAATGAGTTTCACACGCTTGCTCTTCTTGGGATAGCAATTTTTTAAATGGAATTTCCTCCATTTCCCAAAATTTTGTTAGATTCGCATCTGAGGGCGTCGAGTGTGTGATAATATGACACTAATATTTGTTTTTTAAGGAAGAGTTGTTTATCTCCCCCGCTACTATCCATCCAAGATGCGTTTTTTGTAACACGGCATCGGGATGGTTCATTAACGAAATCTGACCTGCACATAGCAATTTGTAGAATAATTTTACGCCGATAAGAGCATCGATTTCTGATGTCTTATGGAATTCAGAATCAGTGAGTTATACTTTTTGGTATTTTGAAACTAGATCGATCTAATCGAGATTGATGGCATGTTTTTAGTGATTTGATTTAGAACAAAAAATTCAATCTTTTTCGAATATTGATTAAATCGCGATTTTAGAGTCGCCGAAACAGAATGTTTTATTTCTGTGGAAGTATTATCCACACACGAGACCGAGACTTCAACTGACTTTTTCGGTAATTTCAAAAAAGAAGCTGCTTCTTCCGTAAAAAATTTGGCTTGTGAGCCATAATCTAAAAAGACACGACACGTCTTTGAGTTTCCTTGAGCATTGACTAAGTCGACTATTGCAGTGCCTAGCGAGCCCTCGGACGAGATGTTAGCATGCAGATTAACAAGCGATGGATTTTGAGCGACAGGTGCAGTTTCGACAGATTCACTAAACGATCGTTTTTCAAAGTGTAACAGTGTGTGATGCATTTTGCCACATTTACGACAAGGACTGCCTTTGCAGTCTGAAAGGCGATTATTAGAACGCAAACAATTTATGCAAAGCGCTGCCTTTTTTGCGGCTTCAAAACGCTTTTGCGGCGAAAGATATTTAAAATGTTCGCAACCGTAGATGAGATGTTCGCCCTGATAATGTGGACAAAGGGGAGTTCCAATTGCAGCTGCGAAGGCTTGCTAAGAACGGCGGTTAGATTGTGAACGAAAAGATTTTTTATCCGACACGTTTAGGAATTTTCCCTGAATTTGGCCTGATTTCGTGTCTTCTAATTGCGCACGACGTTGAAAGGTTATCAATTCCTTATAGGTGGGGTTTTCTGACTCACAGCTGGCATCTTCCGACTTTTCACGAATAAACGAACTTAGTTTTTGTTTAATTATTTCGACTAAGAGAGTATCCCATTTGTCGATAGGTTCCTTCAACGCCTCAAGTGCTCTAACATGTTTTTGAACTTGATTTACAAGCAAACGAATGGGAAAATCTTACGTCAGATATGGTAAATTCAATAGAGCTTTTACGTGAGTTTGACGAATTGTTTTTCTATTGCCATAACGCTCTTTGAGGAAACACGTCCCGACACATAACAACCCAACAGATTTAGTTTCTCGAGGGCAAACAGCTCATGAGTTTCTCAATGCGGATATTTGGCAGCGTGGTCCAAGTTGGCTCTCTCAAAATGAGGATAAATGACCTCAATTTAAACTTCACACAGGTGAAGTTACTGAGCTTAAACAAATTCCAGAGGTCGTTTCTCTTAAACTAACCATTAAAGATTCAAGCATTTTAGAAAAATACATATTGTCTAAGATTTATTCACCATTCGCGAAATAGAAACAAAATTACAGGTCCTTTGTCCCAAGCCGAATTTGAAACTTCCGAAATCAAAATCATTTAGCTAACTTTAAGCTCTCTCATTTAGCTCTCTTTAAATCCATTTCTTGACAAAGGAATTCTCAAGGTTGGCGAATGACTCGAGTACGCTGAAATGCCCGACAATCAGAAAAACCCGATTGTCCTTCCAAAAAATCACCACATTTCAAGAATGCTAATTCGCGAAGAACACGACCAAAAAATGCATGCAGGTACTCAAGCTACCTTGTATGAAATCCGAGAAAAATACGCCTACTTGGCGCGTCCCCAGGTGGCGGATAGGGGAATGCTCGCTGGAAACAGAGAGTAGGGCTGAAATAAAATAGGCCCCACGGACCAAACACACGATTGGTGACGGTCGCAGCCCACTGGGAGTGCTCCGAACCATGTACGGTCTTTCGCCGTCATGGTTTAGGGGCTGATATGAGCTTGCTCTGCCGAGGTGTAAGCTGCGACCGGGCATCTGGAGCCAGCCCCTTCGGGCCTTGATCAGGGAGTGCGTGGTGGCTGCAGGGATCGGAATCTGCAGTGCTCCGGGCGAGTCCGGTCCGTCCGTGTATTCCGGGACCGGTTAAACGAAGGCTGGGTTCCGAGGGTATACCCGTTCCCAGTTATTTCGGCCCGCCCCACCACGCACGATGCGCTGGTGAAACTGTATGGCACCTCCAACCCCAGAAAGTACAAAAGACAACGAAACGGCAATGGATATGGACACGAGAGACGCGGATATCAATCCGTTTGAAAGGAGGAGGACTCCACCGAGAAATAGAACCTCCTCGCTGCCCGAACTCGGCGAAAAAGATCAGCAAACTGCAGACTCAACCAAAAGCAACGCACACAAAAAAAAAGAGGAAGGGTAGCACACCGGAAAGAGACGTCCTGGAATGCGAGACAAACGTAAGTGGCTATATAGCCGCGATCGAACAAATAGACGTCCTAATAAAAAGGCTAGCAAAGAGGCTACTGACTAGTTACAGACTCAGTACTTTAAAATATGGGTGGACACTGCACTCGTTGGAAATGGATTGGGCGAAGTGGATCAATTGAGACACGAAAATGACATGCTTCGTAGGCAAATTAAGAGTATGGAAGAGGATCAAAAGAGGCTTATGGAGATAAACAAGGTGAGTAGCGAGGATAAATGTGAGCAGTGCAAGAAATTGCAAAGGATCCAGGCCAGAAGACAGCAACTGAAAAAGGAAGAGAGTTTGGAGAGCTTCCGAGAAGTAACAGAAGAGGACTGGAACGCAGAAGTCTTCGGAAGTACCGAAGTTAGGCAAGGCCATATTTGGGAAGAGCCAGAGGGCTACACGATCATCCTGCCCTGTGATGCGAACATCCAGTCAAGGAATAAGTATGTAAATAGAGCCACAGAAATATTCGATGGCAAGGAAGGGCTCCTGCAGCAAAACAAGAAGGAAGCCGAAACAGCTAAAATGCAACATTCCCTTGGGTTCCCTGAATTGTAGTTACACGAATGCTGGAGTTCTTGTTTACTGACACAGCCGTAAAATTCGAAAGATTCAAAACGGCTCAGGGGAGGAAACAAGAAAGCTCAGACGCTACAAGCAGGGCTAAACAGAAGAACATAGGAAGGACACAGGACGATAACGCCATGAGTAAGCCCGCAAAGAAGACAAAGAGTGACGTTCTGCTCGTACAGACGAAAGGACAAAAATATGCAAACGTGTTGAAAAAGGTCAAGCAGGCTGTAAATCCAGCGGATCTTGGCGTGAATATAAAAGACGTAAAAAGCACAAAAAGTGGCGAAATTCTTCTCACGGTTCAAAACGGAGTAAAGCAGGCAGAAGCGCTGAAAAGAGAGCTAAGAGAAAAACTGCCAGATCTACAGACGTCTCTTCTCATAAGAAAGAAGGTAATACATGTCAAAGACATGGACGAATTGACAACTGTTGATGAAGTCCAAGAAGCAGTGTCCAATCTCATAGAAACAAGAGTTGAAGATATCGAAGTAAGAGCGCTCAGACCAGCCTATGGCAACAAAAGAAATGTGACGCTAGTAATGAAGTAACGTGATGCAAACCGACTGATACGGAAGGGGAAAATAAGAATTGGCTGGAGAAACTTTAGAGTCATGTAAAGAGTAAGGGAAAAGAGATGCAACAAATGCTGGGAACAGGGACATGAAAGGGTAGTGTGCAAGGGACCGTATAGAAACAAGCTCTGCCTAAAATGTGGAAAGGAAGGACATAAGGCAGCCGAATGCCAGAACAAACCTTTCTGTGTGTTCTGTCAGCAAGAAGGTCATCAGTCGAATAGTACTAGAGGACACGCAAAAAAACACAGGAACAAGACGGATGCGTCAGGCACAATCTAAAACTAACATAAGAATCCTCCAAGTCAATACAAATAGAAGTCGGCCAGCTCATGACCTGGCCCTTTTCACGGCAAAGGAACTTAGAGCAGGTATTGTGGTCCTAAGTTAACTTCACAAAAGATCCATGAAAGAAACGAAAGATTGGATATGTGATGATCCCCTAGACACAGCCATTAGGGTAACTGATCCAAAAATTGCTATCAAAAGCTATGGAAAAGGTAAAGGTTTCTCGTACGTGCAAACTCAAGCAGTCACAATATATAGTTGCTATGCCTCTCCAAGTAAGGACATCAGTGAGTTAGCGGAGACCCTGCAATAAATCGGTGACCTTCTTAGAACAGGTCGGGAGGAAGCGATTGTTGTAGGAGACATAAATGCTAAATCGCCACAATGCGGAATGAAGAAAACTGACAAACCAGGCGAAATAGTGACTGAATGGATAGCGCAGCACGACCTTATTATCAAAAACAGGGGAAAGAAACCTACTTTTGAACGGCAAGGCTACTAACCCTATCTACGGCAGGAATCAGTAATCAAATTACTCACTGGGAAGTCAGCGACAAAGAATCACTTAGTGATCATAATTATATAACCTTTCTGATCGAAAACGAGATGCAGTTGCCTAGACAGATACAACATGAAGAAGGCTCGAATGTCCGGAAAATCGATAAGGAACGACTGTTACAGGCAATACATGATATAATGGATGACGAATGCACGACAACAGTAGAAGGGTTCTCGATGATGTTAGAAAACATATGCAACGAATGCATGCCAAAGATAACATCAAATAGAAGAGGACAACCAATGTACTGGTGGAACCAGGGAATCTCGCACCAGCGTAAAAAGTGTGTCCACAGCAGAAGGAAATATACGAGGGTTACCAAAAAGAAGAACGTACCCTTTCTTCAGAAAAATATTCTGTGGAACGAGTTTAAAAAGAGCCAAAAAGACCTCCAAAGGGCCATCAAAGCATCGAAAAAAACCAGCTGGCTAGAAGTGTGCGACGAAGTCGACAGGGAGATATGGGGAGAAGGTTACCAAATCATTAGAAAAAGACTTCTGGGAAACCCACCCAAGCCCACTATGACCATGCAAACGGTGGAAGGTGTGGCGGACCACCTCTTCCCCACCCACGACCCAGTACTCTTCAACCGCGTGATATCAGCGGCATTTACTGATTTTACGGACGAAGAACTAAGAATGGCGAGCAAGAAAATAAAATCGCATAAAGCTCCAGGTCCAGGCAAGATACCGCCAGAAGTGATAAAACAAGTAGCTCAGACCAGGCCGGGATATGTGCTCAGAACGTACAACACACTAGCGGGTAGAGCAGAATTCCCGAAGAAATGGAAAAAGGCGAAACTAGTTTTGTTGAAAAAAGGCGACAAACCGGTAGAGAACCCTAGCTCTTACAGGCCGATCTGTCTTCTAGATGTTGAAGGAAAACTGTATGAGCAGTTAATACTGAATAGGCTCAAAAAATAGCTAGATCGCACTGGTGATCTAGCCCCAAACAAATTTGGCTTCAGGGAAGGCCGACAGACAGTAGATGCCATCAAGGAGGTAGTGGAGGCAGCTGAACAAGCAGCGGACTACTCTAGGCAATGCAGGCGCTTATGCGCAGTCATTACTATTGACGTAAGGAACGCGTTCAACAGCGCATCATGGCAGGTTATTCTCGACGAGCTGAGAAGAAGAGGAATAGATGAGAACTTAATCAGTCTCATAGCGTCCCACTTCTCGGACAGAGTTATACTAATGGAGGAAGAAGGCAAAGAAAAGGAAAGGGTGGTAAATGGCGGCGTTCCACAAGGATCGGTTCCAGGCATCATACTTTGGAATGTCCAATATTAAGGTTTACTAAAACTAGAATTACCCGTGGGAGTGAAACTCATTGGGTTCGCTGATGATGTCGCCTTGGTAGTGGTGGCACCAAACGAATCCATGATAATGCAGAGAGCGGACGCCGCTATTCAAAGAGTGGTTAGCTGGATGGGGCAAAAGAAGCTGGAAATAGCTCCAGAAAAAACTGAAGCTGTTCTCTTAACAAACAAGAGAAAAATAGGCCAGATAACCTTCAAGGTACAAGACGTTACGATTCTTCCAAGCAAAGCCCTAAAACAGCTAGGAGTATGGATCGATACCAAGCTGACATTCGGCGAGCACATAAATGTAACTTCGTGTAAAGCAGAGAGGACAATGACAGCACTAGCTGGATTAATGCCAAACATCAGAGGACCAAGAGCATCCAAGAGACGGATCTTAGTAAGCGTGGTTAACTCCCAGCCGTTGTATGCGGCTCCTGTTTGGTACAGAGCCCTTCAGAATAAAGCAATATTGAGGAAACTTACAAGAATCAAGAAAGTCATGGGCATCAGAGTATGCAGCGGGTATCGTACGATCTCTGCAGAGGGAGTAGGAGTGATGGCGGGAATACCCCCGATTGAGCATTTAGCACAAGAAAGAGCAGAAACATACAATGGGTTAAAGCCAGATGAAGCAAGAGAAAACCTTGTTCAAAGGTGGCAGGAAAAGTGGACCCATGGAAAGCACGGGCGCTGGACCTGTAGACTGATACCGAAAATCAGAACATGGTTAGAAAGAAAACACGGCGAAGTTAACTACTACCGATACCGATGACGCAAGCCATACATTATTTGCATGTGTCAGATGGAAGGAAGTCAGACAGGCCTTTAAAAATGAGACAAGTAATCGACAAAGACAACACTCCCCTTGAAGTAAGTAGACCAAATAGTATAATATAACGCAAATACCTGACCACCCCCAGCCGGGATGCCGAAGGCCGACGAGCCCGAAGTGTGGAACCACCACACTGCTGAGGACGATGCGTGCATATATTCCTGAAGTAATGCGAAAGCGGTTCCGGGGAAAATGAGTTGGCAGGGTAAGGAGTTGAGGTTTAGTGGGTAGGTGCCGTTTCGGTAAGTCCCACACTCACCTTCGTTCCTTGTGGACTGCGTGCCCATTAGGGTGGTCCAAAAATGCATTGCAAAATTTTTTTTCATTCTAGAGGGCAAGTCCCCCCGCCAAAAGTTTCCATTTCCGGAGAAAGAAAATCCCTATTTTTTTTTTTCGAAATTCGAATATCAACACGTGCCACCGGGCACGTCAAAACCCCATTTAATTAACATGGAGAAATTTTGGATTTTCGAAAAATTGAACTCATACTTCAGGGTTTAATCGAAACGTGCCGAACATTTTAGGGATTGAAGAGGAGTACCTATGAAATAAAAGTATACTAATAACATTCATTTTCAACTCACCCTTACCCCCCCACAACGCCCCAAATATGACCCAAAAATCAAAAAAGTACATTTTCACGTATTATTGTTACTTTTCAGCAATTTCCGTCGTCTTTTTCATACAAATAATTACTAATGGACAATTTGAATGTTTTCCATGACTTTTTAAACCATTTTCAATTGTTTAAACAAATGTAACTTATTTAAACAATTACTTATTCCCAAAAAAAGTGAAAAATAATCGTATTTTCTGATTGAAATGTAATAGTTTGTCATTGTTTGGAGTAGTTATTTTTTTAAAAAACATTATGTGATTATTTAAACAATTACTTATTGTTTATTCTCAAAATTTCTGAGAATTGACCCAGAGATGTTCAGTTTTTTCTCAAATTGGTATCCTATGCTACTTTTTGTTAAATAATTATATAATTTTAATACATTTCTTATAATTTTTAATAAATTTATATTTGTTTAAACAATTTTGATTTGCTTAAGCAGTTTTTTTTCGATAACTTTACAAAAATTAAATAAAATACATATAATTATTTTTCTGACTGTATAGTGTATAGAAAGAATATATCAACAATTTTATAATTTTGTAAACAAATATAATTTGTTTAAACAATTATATATTTATTAATATATTAATTATATATATTATGTATATTATATACATATTTTCTGAATTAAACGAAATATTGAATTAGTTCGAGGAGTAATAAATTTTGCTAAAAACTTTATGTTATTGCTTATACAATTAATTATTGTTTTTTCTTCAAAGTTTCTTCAAATTGAGTATGAATGGTTTACATCTTCTTTGGCGCATTATTAAATAAATCATGGAAGTCATAATAAAATTTAAATCAAAAAAGTGTATTTATCATTGCTTTCTTCATATTTTTACAATCTTTATCATAATTATATTATAAAAAAGTACATTCACTAATGCAAATTATGATTCAAGTTTCAATAGATTGCTTTTTTCTATTTTCATACTCGGTATCCTTAATATAAAATCTCTAAACAATATTCTTGATTTCGATTGTCACGCTTATATCGTTTCGCCTGCTATGGGTGTGACACGAGGCATCAGTGCGTGAGAAAGTGATGGAACATGTCACGCTTATATCGTTTCGCCTGCTATGGGTATGACACGAGGGTATCAGTGCGTTAGAAAGTGATGGAACATGTCACGATTGTCACGATTATACTTCGCCCTTCGCTTACTATATGCGTGTGACACGAGGCATCAGTGCGTTAGAAAGGGATGGAGCGTTTCATGATTTTTCGTTCTTTAGTCGATGTCATTGATCCCAACGGAGCTGCCTTGATCTGCGCTTGCTTGGATTATAGTGATGTTCATTGGCTACAGTGCGCGTCTGCATTTGAATTTTAAATACGTATGCAAATTAGAGCCAATGAGTGCCATTCAGACGAAGCATGCGCATGTCTTTCGGGATCACTGTTGGAAATAGTAATCGAATCGAATCGTAGTTCGAGTTCGATAATACGACAACGTTTTCGCATACAATATGAATGAATGATGAAAGAAATAAAGTTGGTGAGTAATGAACCATAACCTCAACTGTTGTGGTAGTCTGTTTTTAAATTTTTCACGCAAACCAAAAATTGTCAAATTAATCATTTTCACGCTCTATAACTGTGATTTTTATTATAATTTGATTATATTTATAATATTAAATATCATTTGTGAAACTCGTGTGCGTTTCAGTTCTACTTTACCAATAGGATTAAAATCTCAATTTCCTTATAGTGACATATTCGAATAATTTTTTTTCATTTTGAATAGAAGAATGTCAGAGCTCTGTGTGTGTCTACAGATCAAACATTTTGTAATTTAAAAAGATGTTCAAATTAAGCATTTTTACGCTCTTAAGCGACACTCCTTAAAAAGAAATCACCGATACTTTAAGGAATTGATTTTGATAATTTGAAGGGATTTCACAGAAGTTTAAAGACTACAGGATATTTTTTCTGTAATCCAAGGAACTTTCAAGAATTTTAAGACTTCGAAGAATTTGAAATATTATGAGACATTATGAAAGATTTAAAGGAGTTTTCAATTAATTTCAAATTGGTATATATTGTAGGGAAATATTTCAAAGAATTTCAGAAGATACCAAGGAATTTGTTATTTATTGTAATGATTTGAAAGAACTTTAAAGGACTGCGCATATTTTAGGGCAGTTGAAAAGAATCCAAGGCATTTGAAATGCCAAAAAATTTAAAGGATTCGAAATATTTTAGGATATTTCAACATATTTTAAAGAATTTCCAACTGATTTTAGTAATTCAATTGATTAAAAGGGATTTCAAATATTTTTGAGTATCTTAAAAGACTACAAGGTATTTTTCGAAAGCTTCAAAATGTTTCGAGTAATTTTAAAATATTTAAACTAAATTTGTAGGAAATTTTGAAAGATTGCAAGGAATTTTCAAGAGTTCTAAAAGGTTTAAAGTGATTTAAAAGAACTAGAAATATTTTAGGGAATTTTGCAGGTATTTGTTTCAACAATTTCGAAGGATTTTAACGGATTAGGATAATCTTAGATAATTTCAAAAGGATGCAAGCCATGTTAAAAAGATTGATATAATTTGAAGGATTTTAAAGGAATTTTCAATTGATTTCAATAATTTAATTCATTTCAGAAAATGTGAATAATTTTAGAATATTTAAAAAAAATTCACGTCATTTTCGGAAGATTTTCAATATTTTAAGGAATTCAGAAAAATTTTAAGGGTTTGAAAACTTTTAGAGTATTTTAAAAGATGCTAAGGAGTTTTCAGTTGGATTCATTAATTCAACTGATATCAGATGATTTAAAAAGATTCTGAGTCATTTTTGAAAGATTTAATAAGTTTCAAGTGATTTTAAATATTTCAAAGAACATAAAAGATTTTATGGAATGTTCAAAGATTCGAAGGAATTTGGTATTTATTTCAATAATTTGAAGAAATTTCAAAGGATTGGAAATATTATAGGGTATTTTGGAAGAATCCAAGGCATTTTCAAGAGATTTAATTAACTTCAATGGATTTCGAAAGATTTTGTAGGATTTGAAATGTTTTATGGTATTTTGAAGAAATTGTAAAGGATTTGGCATATTGTAGTGTATTTTAAAATAATCCAAGGCATTTTTAAGAGATGTCAGTATATTTCAAGGATTTTGAAAAGACTGTAAAGGGGTTAAAATATCAAATGGAATTTTGAAGTATTTTAAAGAATTTTGTATTTATTTCAATAATTTGAAGGAATTTTTCGAAATGATGAAAATTTTAGGGTATTTCAAAAGAATCCAAGGGATTTTCAAGGGAAATAAACAATTTGAAGAAATTTCGACAAAATTAGAGGATTTCATTTCAGTAATTTAATTTATTTCAGAGGATTTGAAATATTCTAGAGTAATTTAGAAGATTCTAAGGCATTTTCGAAAGCTTTAAAAATTTTAAAATGATTTTTAAAGTTTTAAAGGTCTTGAAATATTTTGGAGAATTTTTAATGACTCCAATGAATTTTTTTTATTCGAATAATTTGAAGGGATTTCAAAGGATTTGTAATATTATTGGATATTTTTAAAATTTTCATTCGATTTTAAAGGGATTAACAAAATTTCAAGAATCCAAGGAATTTTCAATTGATTTCAAAGGATTTTTAATATTTTAGAGTACTTCAAAATATTTCAAATAAGTATTTTAGGAATCTGAAAATACTTCAAGGCATTCCCAAGAGATTTCAATAATTCAAAGGAATTTCAAAAAATTGTAAAGGATTTGAGAACTTCTAGAGTATTTTAAAAGATGCCAAGACATTTTCAAAAGCTTGAAAAAGTTTCAAGTGATGTTTAAAGAATCAAAGGATTTTTTTTTATTTCAATAATTTGAAAGAATTTCAAAAGATTGGAAATATTTCAGACTATTTTCAAAAATTGCAAGGGATTTTGAAGAGCTTGAAAAAATTCAAGGAATTCCAAAATATTTTGAAGTATTTAAAGTATCTCAGGATATTTTGAGAGATCCTAAGCATTTTTAAATCGATTTCAGTAATCGAATGTCACTCATAAGATTTGAATAATTTTATGGTACTTTAAAAGATTCTTTAAAATGTTAAAATTGATTCAAAAAATTTCAAAGTATTTTAAAACCTCAATAGTATTTCAAAATAGTATAGTAAATATTTGATTGATTTCAGAGGATTCAAAATATTTCAAAGTATATAAAAAGATTCTAAAGCATTTTCAAGAGATTTGAAGTAGTTTTCATGGGGTATTGTATCGAAGACTTTCCTAAAATTTCGAAAATATATATTGATTTGATAGGATCGACGTCAGGTTTTAGGGTATATTAAAAGATTCTAAGGATTTTTCAATTGGTTTCGGTAACCTGATAGGATTTTAAATTATTAAAAATATTTCAGGGTACTTCAGAAGATTCTGAAGCACTTTCCAGAGACTAACACATTTTAAGGTATTTTCAAAAGATTTCAGTAATTCTAAGTGATCTAATTCTTCCTCTTTTATCCTTTGTCACTTATTTGTCTAGAATGAGCCGAAAAGGAGGCAGTTTGGAAATCTAATTTTGATTTGTGAATGTATGTCATGCTCTTTTTGCATGAAATTATTCATAAGAAATCAGACTCCATTTTGATCTCAAATTAAGAAAAAATGATTCTAAATATCTGAGGGCTTTTTAAAAGGGCCCTTTGAAAAAATTAAAATATTTCTAGGAATTACCGAGGATTTGACTGATTACAAGGGATTTGAAAAATTTGCATAGGGTATTAAAAAGTTTCCTGAAATTTTGGAAAATATGGAACGATTTTGTAGGACTTATTATGATATCTTGAAAAATCCTCAGTGATTTTGTAAGATTTCCGAAGACTTGAGTGATTTTAAAGGATTTTGAAAGCTCAAAAGATATTTTGAAAAATTTTCCTAGATTTCAGGTTATATCATCAGATTTCATATAATTTTAAGGGATATTATAATATTTCAATAGATTTCTAAGAATTTATTCACAGGAATTCATTGATTTCGTATGATTTAAAAAAGACTTCAGGTATTATCAAAGATTTCAAAGAATATGAAATATTTGAGGTATTTTAAAAAACCAAAATAATTTCTAAGAGCTTCAATAAAGGTCCCAGCACACTTTACATTAAAATCCGGCCCCGGTCAAATCGGCTGAAATTGCAATACGATATAGTTCAAAGCATCCTGATCAGAAAATCGTAATGGGTAGCAGTCCGAAAAATCAAAAGTTTTCGAGATAGGTGGGGTTGAACGCAAAAAAATATGACCACAAGCCAATCTAATGTCCCGCTTGAAACTTGAAGATGAGGTGCACATTCTTCAATAAAATGTCATCATTACAATTACATATGACACACATGACATGGCACATGACATGACTCATGACATGACTCATGACAT
>CAKNXH010002056.1:88875-101476 GCA_932178445.1 Andricus quercusramuli | reverse complement strand
ATGACATGACTCATGACATTACACATTACGTGACACATGACATGACATATGACATTACACATTACGTGACACATGACATATGACATTACACATTACGTGACACATGACATATGACATGACACATGACATGACATATGACATGACATGACACATGACATGACTCATGACATGACTCATGACATGACTCACGACATGACATATGACATGACATGACACATGAAATGACACGTGACATGGCACGTGAAATGATACATAATATGACATGATATGGCTTGTCATGTCATGCGTCACATCATGTGCCGTGTCATGTGTCATGTCTTACCATGTCATTTCGTGCGTCATGTCATATGTCACGTCATGTGTCATTTCGTGTGTCATATCATGTGTCATTTCACGTCATGTCACGTCATGTCATGTCATTTCATATTATGCCATGTCGTGTGTCATGTCACGTCACGTCATGTCATGTGTCATGTCGTGTGTCATGTCAAGTGTCATGTCATGTGTGTCATATGTAATTGTGCTGATCATATTTTATTGAAAAATCTGCATCTCATCTTCAAGTTTCAAGGGGGACATTATAGATTCGCTTATCGTCATATTTTTTGTGTTCAACCCCACCCAAACTGTAAAAACTATGGTTCCATTCTATTTGAGCATCATTTTTTTAGCGTTCTGTTATAATACTAAATTGTCCTTTTTTGAAGCCATCGCTCGTGCTGTTTTACTTTGCTAACTTCAGATAGAAAAGTGGTACATACGAGCGAACTGAGATAATGAACAGGGCAATTGTTTCAATTTCTTGTTTTTAAAGATTTTACTGCACCTTCAAGATATCATCAATTTTTAAAGTAATTTTAAAGGCTTTAAATTACTTTCAAAGAAAGGAACAAAAATTTCCTGGGGTTTTAAAGAATTTTGTAGAACTTCGGAATATATATGAAACTATTTTATAGGACGACCTGCAAGATTTCAATATATTTTAAAATATTCAAATGAATTTAATGAAATTTCGGGAGATTTCAATGATTTTAATGGATTTTAAAAACTCTTGAGGTATTTCAATAAATTGATGTAAGTTAAAATTTAATAGATTTTCAGTTTATATTTTTTCGCTCAGATTTCTTTTAAATAAATGGTTTAATATAAAACCACAAAGATCAAATTTTAACAACAAATGGAGCAGTTGAATTTTAAACTTTGATATGTCTACAAACGGAAGATATTATTTACACTTTGAAAAGACAATTAATCAATGATAAGGAGAATGAATCTAATAAAAAAAATTAAACCATCAGATGAAAAGAATGCTTCATAAAAATAGTATATGAAAAGCGACGTATGCCCGACGATGTAAACCAAATACTTTGTGCAACGTTTTTGTATTATTACTTATATGACATATATGTGTATGTGGACTCGAACAATCAAATTCATACTTTATGCTTTCGATTATTTCATGAAAAATATTTAACATATAATTTTTGTCTTCATAAAGAATCCATGTAAAATTAGGCATGTTCTACACGTACAGTCGCAGAATATATAAGCAGAAAATTTTTCTAGAGTAAATTATGCGATACGTTAAAAAATTATTTAAAAAGAATTAAAAACATATTTCAGTACAAGGAAGAAATTATATCTTTTGAATTTTTTTTTGTTTAGTTTAGCTTTTATTAAGAAAGTGACTTCAACGTTTATAAAGGTCTGGAATGTTACATCGACAGGATCATTTTTTTCTTATAATAGAAGAATTTACTCATTTACGTGAACAACAACAGATACGATAAAAATGTTCACACATAAAAAAGTTATACTAAATTAAATTTTACTTTTTCGTAATAACTTTCATCATTTATGATAAAAATGAGAACATTAATTTTTTACTTAAAAAATGCACTAAATCTCTCAGTGCATTATGGAGGCCTCGGTGGCTCAGAGGATAGCGCGTCGGACTTCCATGCAGGAGGTCCGGGGTTCGATCCCTGAGCCGGGTACCAATGGAAATTTTTCTATGTACTTCTACCGGGGCTTCGGTGGTTCGGAACCCATCTTAAACTGTAGGTCCCCTCAGAAAAAGCTGGTATCGTACCAAGGTGGGGCCCCATGTCGAGGGGAATAGCCTTGGGCGTCGAAGCCGATTCTGTGAAGACTCGAAAATGAGTCAGCGTTCATCTTGCGCTTGGGAGCTTCTATAGGAGGCACCACGCTCGATGGTCGCTGGCCAATTTCGAGTAATGAACACACACACACATACACTGACATTACACACCAGGACAGTGCTTCGAATCTGTGCATCTACCTGATGACCTCAGAGGGATCGCTCCGTACACCCTAGCCTGCTAGGGAGGCTGCCGAATGGCAGAGTGGGCGAGGATCACTTTGCCTGATCAACAAAGGAGGACGTCGTTTACTGTGCGATAGGTATGCCTGGCACCTGAGAGGTACAATCTCAGAACGTTGATAACAACGGAAACCACCGAGATCCAAAAACACTCGGTGAAGGATGGCCGGGTTCGGAGTACTACCTTGAGAATAAACACGGGTGTGGCACAATAGGCTTCTTAGCTTGAGCGCCAGGGGTTGGGACCTCACGGAGCCCTCCCCGCCTACATTACAAACTAACTAACTCAGTGCATTATTATATATTGGTGGCGAATGTATTACTATAGAGTAAGGGCAATAACTGCTGAGCAAACAGACAGCTTACAAATTTGTAATAATATTTCTTGAAAACTGAAAGATTGGTAATTACTGCCATTATTCTATGTATCATTAATTTCCTTCAATTTTATGCAGCTTAGATAATAATAAAAATTGATATGATTAATAGTATTTATTTAATTGAAATGTATATACCCATATACATGTAATAACGAAAAATTCACAATTTATTTTAATAACATTTCTTTTAATTCATAAAATAAAAATAATTATAACGGCAATATAATTTACAAATAAGTTGAGTGTTAAAGAAATTTAAGTGCCAATTATAATAAATTGAATTATAATCATATTTATAATTTTTCCCAGATGATAACGATGATAGAATTTACCTACAAATAAGATATGCGAAATGCGTTATGTACTCCTTTAACAGAGGAAAAAATGAAAAAGAGCTTCCTATTGAAGGCTACATACATCATCCTGTGGTGCCTTCTAATTATTTTATACAGATATTTTGTTACATTAATTAAATATGAATAATATAGAAAAAATAGGTATTTGATTTATTCTGTTTCATAAAAAAAAATAATAGGCGCGCGCAAGACTACTAGTAAATATTAAAACGTGTCGCTGATTCTCGTTTTAGCTTCATCAGATTATTTATAAAACATTCGTGGATCATGTAAATCAAATAACAATTGTTTAAACAATGACACGACGTTTTTAACAGAATTTGCTACTCCTCGAAATCATCCAATATTATGTTTAATTCAGAAAATACGATTTGAAAAATATTTTTGAAAAAATAATTGTTTAAAAAAATTATGTTTCTTTAAACAATTGAACAATTGTTAATATATTCTTTCTATACACTATACAGTCAGAAAAATAATTATATGTATTTTATTTAATTTTTTTAAAGTTATCGAAGAAAAACTGCTTAAGCAAATCAAAATTGTTTAAACAAATATAAATTTATTTAAAATTAGAAGAAATGTATTAAAATTATATAATTATTTAACAAAAAGTAGCATAGGATACCAATTTGAGAAAAAACCGGACATCTCTGGGTCAATTTTCAGAAATTTTGAGTATGAACAATAAGTAATTGTTTAAATAATTACATAATGTTTTAAAAAAAAATAACTACTCCAAACAATGACAAACTGTTACATTTCAATCAGAAAATACGATTATTTCATTAAAAATTGTTTAAAAAGTCATGGAAAATATTCAAATTGTCCATTAGTAATTAGTTGTATGAAAAAGACGACGGAAATTGCTGATAAGTAACAATAATACGTGAAAATGTACTTTTTTGATTTTTGGGTCATATTTGGGGCGTTGTGTGTGGGGGGGGGGGGGTAAGGGTGAGTTGAAAATGAATGTTATTGGTATACTTTTATTTCATAGGTACTCCTCTTCAATCCCTAAAATGTTTGGCACGTTTCGATCAAACCCTGAAGTATGAGTTCAATTTTTCGAAAATCCAAAATTTCCCCATGTTAATTAAATGGAATTTTGAAGTGCCCGGTGGCACGTGTTAATATTCGAATTTCGAAAAAAAAAGTTTTTCTTTCTCCGGAAATGGAAACTTTTGGCGGGGGGACTTGCCCTGTAGCTCGAAAAGCGTTTTTTGGACCACCCTAGTGCCCATGTGTGCATCTTACGTGTATGTATTTTAAATATATATGCGTGGGACGTATATACTGGGCGTTTGGTCCCCAAAGTTCGAATGTGGCCGGTGCATGAGCATTTTCCGTTTTTACTCCTTGAAAAAAAAAAAATTATATCTATCTATCTATACATCCAACAACCCACCCACCCAGGGTAAGGAGTTGAGGTTTAGTGGGTAGGTGCCGTTTCGGTAAGTCCCACACTCACCTTCGTTCCTTGTGGACTGCGTGCCCATGTGTGCATCTTACGTGTATGTATTTTAAATATATATGCGTGGGATGTATATACTGGGCTCGTGGTCCCCAAAGTTCAAATGTGGCTGGTGCATGAGCATTTTCCGTTTTTACTCCTTTATAAAATTATAAAAATAATACATGTAGATGGTAAAAAATTGACATACTTCAGACCAAAAGTAGATTTAGATGTTAAAAATCCTTTATTTCTGCCAACGTTTCGAAAACATGAGTCGTTTTCCTCTTCAGGACGTAAATTAAATTTCAAAGCTCGTCAATTATTATAAAATCCTCTTCCTTATCTTATCACTTGTGGAGCTTCATTTTTTCCATGAAATTTTCTTTAATTCTTTTTAAAAAACTAAACTTGTTTTAAAAACTTCTAAATTTATACCTTTTTTTTTAATTTTAATAATTTATTTGACTTAGTTGAAAAGTCAGAGACTCGCCAACTTTTCTGCTCCATTTTTGGAGCGATAAATAAAATAAATGAATAAAATTTAAAAAATCTATCTATCTATCTATCTATCTATCTCTCTCTATTAGGTATCTTTCATCTATGAAGAAAGTTTCAATGTAGAATACAAAGAAACTCATTACATACGAGAATCAATAATAACGGAGAAAGCTCGACTAATTCATACATAAACCTCAGTGAAATTCAACTTTTAACGTAATCCGAACTTCAAACTTTTGACAAATATTTCCTCTTAATTCTACAACGTTGGAAATCTCTCAGGAAAGTAATTTATCATTTGTAATTTATCAAAAAGTTCCTAGGGATAATTAACCCTCCAAGATACAGAAATTATACAATAAATAGTTACTTGAATCTAAGGTCCTTAAACGTACACTGATAACACAAAAGAAAAGAAAGAAAAAACGAAAGAAGTAGTGAGTCATAGCCTCTGAAATGTAAAGAAACAAAAAAAAAATAAAATAAAATTGAAGGCCAGGATACAAGAACCAGGCGAGCGCTCGAAAACGTGAAAAAGTATTGTCCAAGTGCCTTGTGTATATTCTTATTAATAAAATTGATAAAGTTCCGATCGCTCTCTGATTTTTTACATACAATTGAATGTATATTTTTTGTTCTGTTACTGTTAAACAATGTAATTAGACATTTCTAGTTATTTTTAAGTCTGTGAATTTCTAATACAGAAAATATTAATTTACACCGATTAGATGTTTGAATAAATTGTTTAAAGAATGTATTATTGTTTATAGCCATTTTCTCCTAAAATAGAGTTAGAAAGTCGCGTTTTTTTTTAATTTTTCCGCTTTCTCACACGACATTCGAATACAAACGAAGAAACAAAATTTTTTGGTAAAAAATCGAAATTCTATAGCACAATTTGAAATAACGTGATTGAGACTAAATATCAGTGAAAATTAATATTTTCTGTATTAGAAACTCAAAGACTCAAAAATAACTAGAAATGTCTAATTATATTGTTTTACAGTAACAGAACAAAAAATATACATTTAATTTTATGTAAAAAATCAGAGAGCTATCGGCAACTTGCGAAACAGTTTGAAACACTGAGTCCTTTTCGTACTAAAAATTTCAAAACAAAGACACTAGACGGTTTGTTTACATTCCTTATCACAAAAAAAGAAGAAAACATAGCAAAGGGTGGAACAACTTGCGAAGCAAAAATTTTTCTATTTTTAGTTATTTTCTAATTCACTGAAAATAACGAAATGTGCAAAAATATGAAGCAGTCGATTTTCTATTAATTGGGGAAAGGGCAGGTTTTTGAATGTTTAATTATTGAAAAGACGAGACTACTAACGTTGAGAAGCGTTTGAATCTGCTAACGAGAGTTGTAGACGGCGTCGCGTACTTTCTTACAAAATAGATATTTCCGCAAATTTTTGATGAATTGTTCTAAAAATTTCCAGAAATCTTCCTTTAATAGTGAGGAAGAAATGTCTCGCTGGAAGTTTTTTCAACTTTGAAGTTCACTCGATACTTTTCTTCTCTGAAGTTAAAAAAACATGCTTACCGTCAGGACTTACGTCAGGATTTATTATTAAACAATTTGCAGTTTTGACTTTTTTCTTTATCTTGTAGGCGTCGCTAGGGTATAATGCATGTGTATGCCAAATTTCAAACAGTTTCAATCATATTTGTCTGAGTAAAGACGATTTATGTTTAAAAAAATGATTGAATTTGGGAAAAAAATTTTCCCACTTTTTCAATTTTATTATTAAAAATGTACATCGAGAAGAAAAACTTTAAATAGAAAAAAAAACATTTTAATATTCTCTACAAGTCTATATTTGTCTTAATTTAATTTTTTGAACTTTAAAATTTGGATATCACAAGGAACTTGGACAATGCTTTTTCGCGTTTTCGAGCGCTCGCCCGGTTCTTGCATCCTAGCCTTCAATTAATAGCTTAGTTGAACAAAAATGTACTCAATCTATGCAAATCTACAGCTAGGGTTGTTCAGTAACATAAGTCCATGCGTATGTACGAGGCTAGCTTAAGCGACAAATAATAACTTCGAAATAAATTAGAAATCATGAATCAATTTATAATATGATCAAAAAGGCAACTACCAATGTGTAATTTCAAGCAGCGAAAAATTGCCTTCTTTTAGCCACTGTCAAAAACCCAGCTTTTTCACGATAGGAAGTGATGTGTTCACTTTTAGGTAAATTATAAATAAAACGGATACCATAATCAAAAAACGGTAAAACGAAGCTTTTAACTAATAGAATCCTGGTTTAAGTGAGAAGGGAGTCTTTCTTATTATGTAGCTGCTGTAAAATTCTGAAGGTGTTTCTCGAGATGGTCATTACGTGTTCCTTCCGGGACAGAGTGAGAGGAAGTGACTATGCAAAATACAGAGAAGTCCACTACGAGGGAAACAAATAATGAAGGTAAAAGCTCTACTAATTTGTAGAACACCCTCGGGGAAATTCGAATTTTAACTCCATCTTCATATTCGAAATTCCCTATGCCATTTCTTGTTGATACTAGGAAGTACGAAGCCGTCCATCTGTTAAGAAAGGGAATATATGGAATCCACAGAGAAACCCTATGGAAAGAAAAAAATATACTTAGGGGAAAAACTCTACTTTCCTAATAGCACGGAATGTTCCCGGAACATGCAAAATGTCCACCCCTTGGGAACGTTCCGGGAACATTGCAATGGGACCTAATGAGAACTGTCCCTTATTGTTATATTTAACAACAATTATCTCGTAAACCGTAAGAGATAGGTGAAAATGGATGTCATTTTTGAGTTTCGAGTACCGCATATGGGTAATTGTCAAATTGCAGGCAAATTTTAGCACCTACAGTGACAATCACATTATTATTAGGAATTAAATATTTCACAACGGAAATTGATCTTATTACATCTACAAATTTTAAATCCAAAAGGCGCAGTTTTAAGAATAATAAATAAGAATGAAATTCGTATATGAAATACGGAAAGTGGATTTCAGGTTGGGAGTTTGATGAATGAGAGCGCAAGCTTTTAAAAAGTTCAAAAGCGAATAATGTAACGCATGTCATTTAGGAAAATCGAAATATTGAACTACTGTAGATAATTTTTCGAATATAAGTAAGGTAACGTAATAAATTAAGAGTCGAATAGTTACCATTATTTTTTATTTCAATTAACACGTTTTAAATTTCACAAATGGAAACAACGTGACAGTTTAGTACAATTAAAGATTCAACATTCACTACAACTATTCACATGGTTAATTATGCAGTCTTTGAAATGTATTAAAATCTATTACGTCATGTCATATACTACCTAAGAAACTGAATAATAAATCATGCTTCCACTTTTATCAAAATTGAAAATATGAATTCATGAAAATTCAACAGGTGCAAGACAAACTACACCAAATTACATATTTTCTAAAATTTGTATATTAGAATCTCAGCACCTTTTAGCTGTAATAACAAATCTACCTACATGTGATGTAATATAATTTCCAACACATCTCTTCTTTTCTAATTGACTTATTTAGCTCACTTCTTGACATCCGTATATATATATATATATATATATATATACCATTCGGTTTCGGTTTCGATTCCCTTGGAATAGAACCGAAGGGCTTATGACAAAGCCACCGAACGCGTCCTTGGGTTGCGGATAGAGGGTCCCCGTACCAAGGGTTTCTGCTGAATATGGATACAATAATTAATAAGCAGTCCCGGACAATTGTCCAGGGATGGTCCCGAAGGAATAACCCCTAAGCGAAGGTGTGCGAACCGTGCCGAAAGCTGCATGGCACCTGGGTGAGGTGTCTTTAACGGTGACTCTGGGATATCGGGCGATGCCTCAGAGTAATAGCCTTATCCTTGCACGCGGGGATCTACAAGGATGGACGAACCCTTTCCCTAGCTGCTCGTGGGAACAACAATGAAACCAAAAAACCACCAAAATGTTGTAGATGCGGTTCAAAACGATCGAACGCGCAGAGCACCCGACAATGGATCGGCAAACAATGTCGATCATCCTAGAGTTCGGGGTGCGGAAAATAATTTAGATGGAAACACAACGACGAACCGGCGAAACGCCCACATTGAGTGGACGGATCAACTTAAGAATGATGTGTTAGACTGCTACGATGCCAGTATTATCCCTGTTCGTGGAGGCTTTATGGCGCGTATGCATACTCTGTGGTGCCAGAAACACCCAGAGCTACAATACGTTTCGCATCAGTCTTTGCGAAATCAAGCCGACTACCTCCGCAAAAATGGATATGTACGCGGAGCGCTTCCTCGACCGCTGCTTGAACAAGCTGCAGACGAAGATGAAACGACATTAAGACCAACCGCAGAAAGTAGGCACCTTCTTGAAGATGATGGCAATTTCAGTACAAGGAGGAACATCAACATGCAGGTTCCTCTTAAGCCCCAAGATCTGACTGAAATGGATGCCTCCCTTTGTGGAGATATCTCGCAAGAGTCCGACCTCTGGACCATCAATTGCTCAGTTTATGGTGCTGCGAGAGCTTTGGCTGATTCAAATCGAAGGCTCAAACCGACGATGGATCAAAAGACAAGAAGACGCTTGCATCAACTGAACAAGAAAATTGGATGGGCAAGACAGAATGCGTCCCGTGTTCAATGTGTGATTGACTACATAACATCTGGTAGACCGTTCACGGAAAGGGTTCGAAAGTTCGCCCAAGAACTAAGAACCTTGAATCACACACTGAACAAGTCAAAGCTGCTGACAATCAAGCAGCATATTGTTGACAAAATAAGGCTGTTATCTGACGCAAGGAGGAGGATACAGAAGAGGGAGAGATGGAACAGGGAGAATCAACAGTTTCTTGCTAACCCATCACGCCTCTTCAGTGATCCCCCTGTTTTTGTAAAAAATCCACCCAAGCCCAAGGAGGTAGAGACTTTTTGGAGAGAGGTGTACAAGATCCCGAAAACACTAGAGTTGAAGGAAGATACTGACAATATCATTCACTTCAAGGAGTTTTGCGACAGCCTCATAAAATCTGAGGAGGAGTGCCCATCAGTCACTGCCGAAGAGGTGAAAAAAGCACTTAGAGGCACGAAGAACTTTTCCGGTGCTGGACCAGATTGTATCAAGAACTTTTGGTGGAAGAAGTTTACTTCTACACACCAACATTTGGCCCGCATATTCACCTCATATTTAAAGTCGGAGATGGCCATTCCGCAGTGGCTAGTGTTAGGACGCACTATACTCCTACCGAAAAAAGGCGACTTGTCCAAACCAGAGAATTACAGGCCAATAACTTGTTTGAACACACTGTATAAGATTTTTACAGCTATCCTAAACAACAGGATTGTTCGACGAATTGAGCCTGTATGGCGAGAGATGTACGAACAACGTGGCTCGAAAAAAGGTGTAGCAGGCTGTCGAGAGAACCTGCTGATTGACAGGTGTGTCTGTAAAGACGCTACAGTCCATCAGCGCGTCCTGTCAATGGCCTGGATTGACTACCGGAAAGCTTTTGATTCAACCTCTCATAGACTTATCATCTGTCTGTTGGAAAGCTTGAAGGTACATCCACACATAGTGAGATGCATAGAGAGATTGATGCCTCTTTGGAAAACTAGATTTACCATCTCATCTAGAAATTATCGTCTGACGACGAACAACGTCACCTTCCAGAGGGGCGTCTTTCAAGGGGATAGTATGAGCCCTTTGCTTTTTTGCATCACACTTTTGCCTCTATCTCTTGCACTACGAAATTCTCCTGGATACCTCTGTGGCGACACTAATCAGCGTGAGCATAAGGTCACTCATGTATTCTATATGGATGACCTGAAGATCTATGCCGCTGGTAAAAGCAAACTTCAAACTGCTTTAAATATCGTCAAGAACTACACAGGAGAGATTGGGATGGACTTTGGTTTGGACAAGTGTGCCAAAATTCATTTGAAGAAAGGAAAGATTACTGGCGTTCCCAAGGACCCTGAGCTTGTGGATATAAGTGTTATTAGACATCTTAACACTGGAGAGACCTATACATACCTGGGCGTGCCTCAAAGCCGCATTCAGGACGTAACATCAGTGAAGGAGTCTCTCCGAAGCAGATACAAGCATCTTCTTCGACAGATTTGGTCTTCCAATCTGTCGGCGTTGAACAAGGTATCTGCGACTAACATGCTTGCCGTCCCGGTTCTACTCTACTCGTTTGGGGTGGTTCAATGGACGAAGAACGAGCTTAAGGCCCTTGATGTCACCACGCGTAAGATCATGCATATGCATAAAAGCTTGCATATCAATTCGTCAGTTCCGCGATTATACATTTCACGCCAGCAAGGCGGACGCGGACTTCTGAATCTCCAGTGTCTTCATAACCGAATTGTGTTGAGTACAGCTTACATCGTTGCGAATGGCAGAGATCCTCTCCTAAAGATGGTCAGAAACCACGAGATGATTGGCGAAGGGGCGTTCCTTTACAAAGCCGCGGAGCAAGCTGCTGAGACCCTTGGCCTGAATTTTAACATCAGAAGTGAGGAAAGTGCATTACTCCATCTAGATGCTTCACGTCTAAAAGCCGAAGTAAAGAAAGCAGAGGTTGGAAAATTTCACCAAGAGCTACTCGACAAGCAAATCCACGGAAACTTTCACAGAAATGTAGAAAAACAGTCCTTGTCGAAGGAGCAAACTTTTGCTTTCCTCAAATCATCAGGGCTCAATTCAGGTACAGAGGGCTTTATTTTCGCATGCCAGGACGGTGTAATCTCCACCTTAGCATACCGCGCCCGCATTTTATGTCAAGAAGTTCCCAGTGATAGGTGCAGAGCGTGTCATGCACACGCTGAGTACCTAGAACATATACTATCGGGGTGTCCGACCCACGCAGGAACAACGTATATCTATAGACATAATGCGGCCCTAAGAGTACTTTATTACCACCTTTGTCGCTCTTACGGTGTTGGTCGCGACCCTGCCCTGCCGAACGCTCCAAGGGATATAGAGTCAATTGCCCGAAACGAGAAGTGCCCGATTTTCTGGAACTACGATTTTCGGGCAGCAGTCTCCGTTGCGCACTCGAGGCCTGACATTGTTCTCCAAGACTTCGAGAAACGAACTATATTCGTGATCGAATTCTCGGCTCCATCCGAATACAACATCACTGCAAAGGAGAAAGAAAAAGAGGAGAGATATCAAGACCTTAAAAGAGAGCTGCGTCGACTGTACCCAAAATATTCGGTACGAGTAATTGTTCTTGTGATAGGTGCTCTCGGAGGTGTGAAATTATCGCTGGTTCGTAACCTTAAAGCCATACCCGCGTACCAAAAATATGCCAAGGCTCTTGCGAGATGGATGCAGAAAGCTGTCATCCTTGGGTCGCTTCGTGTCCTCAAGACACACGAGGGTTTCGCCGGCCTGTCGTTGTGATTTCGTCGTACCCTGTGACCACCCATCTCACGGATGTGAGACGTGGCCATAGGTGTATTTTACCGCGGTTCTACTGGGGGCCATTGACATTTTTTCCAGATGGCAGTTGCTCTTAGTGGTACCCTGCGGTGGTTGTTTAACTTTTTTTAA
>CAKNXH010002056.1:74731-88775 GCA_932178445.1 Andricus quercusramuli | reverse complement strand
ATAATATATATATTTAATAATTATGTCCCAAAAAAATATATATATATATATATATATAGAGGTTAGGAAACAGTAAACAAATCGGCCCACCTGATCCACGCGCACGCGCATATAAGCAGTCATACGATCTTCTATTTTACCGTACGGGAATGATGCGAGAAAAATGATAAAGTTTAGCCTTTTTTTATATTTATGAAAAAATGACAGATTTTAATGATAAAAAGTCACCTACTCATGAAAGAAAATCTAGCTGAGCAAGTGACAGAATGGTTTTTATTATTTTATTTTTTTCACTATAAAACTGGTTTTTAACGCACGTACGGGAATGACGTTTTTGTTGTCAAAATGCATTTTTCAGTTTTAATATCGAATTCACGAAAAAAAGAGTTAATATTTTAAGCACAATTTTATAGAATCTTTTATTAAACAATACGCTAAAAATGTTGTATTTATTACTCAAGTATAACTACAATATTTTATTAGAAAAAAAAGACGTACGGTAATGACGTCTGAAATGACAAAAATCGAGGGACAGGCTTTAAGGTTTTTACAATATTATTTATTGGAGTTGGAAAATGTGCATAAATTAAATGTATGTTCATCTAAACTTTACAAACTTGATACGTTAAGCGTTTTTCAGGCTACTGTCTAAAAAAATGAGAAAATCAGTTTATTCTTGTGCGAAGTCAGGATGGGACACAGTACTGTAATGGCGTTTGGGGTGTTCTTATATTAGATTAAAGTAAATAGGAGCAGAAATGGAAAAAAGAACTAACTATTTTGTAGAGGACGATAATAAGTATTTATTAAATTAAAGAAAAATCAGTACGTGTTTCTTAGTTAATGTTATATCACTGGGACTTCAAGTTTGCCTTCAATTTGACAATTACCCATATACTACACTATGATATGATATCCGTATCATAAACTGACATCGATTTTGACCTATCACTTATAGTTTACGCGATATTTATTGATAATGATAACAATAACGTTATAATTTATGTTTGGAACGTTCCAGTGGAACGTTCCCAAGCAAAGGACATTTTACACGTTTTGGGAACGTTGCGTGCTATTAGGGTTATTTATAGACGACTCACGGTGAAAAGCACATTTTCACTAAACCGTAAATTCCAAAATTTCTAAAAAAATTTCATGTTGATCCTGTAGGAAGTAATAAATCTACCAAAGTGATAGCAGATCTAGGTAAAAATATCGATACACTTTTCGAAAGAAAAAAAAATCATTTTCACAGCCATAATGATGTATAGTCTAATATATGATAATTGGGATTGAAACTTAAAAATTTTAAATTAGATTAAAATCAAATTCAATGTCCTATTCAACTTCCAATACTCAAGTTAATGCACAGTATGCTTGAAAAAAAAAACAATAATCCAACGATCAAATTTGGACAGCCACCACAAAATGCTCCTATTGCAACTCCAACGTTTCGATGCTCATACAGCACCCTTATCAAGGTAAGAAAAATTAGAGCAGCTGGGAACAGCGACGAAACAACGACGCTCTCTCCTCGATACCTGAGACCTAAGTGTGGATCAAAAGGGAAATCCGTGTCGAGATACATGAAATCCAATTGCTAAATGTAATTAATCATACTAGAATAACTTTTGTTTAATTTATCCAAACCATTTTTCAAATTAATATAGACAACTTATTTTGTTTTTTAATATAAAGCATTTCCATGAATTCTCTCTTTCTCTCATTACTTTCACTATGTAAAATTTCAACATTATTCCAGTCATACTCTTGATCAATATCAACAAACCCTTTTGTATGTCTAGCAAGAAAACTCTTATAACAACGTCCCAAACGAACATCACTTTTGTGTTCCTCCATCCTAGTATTAATAGTCCAACATCCCACTGCATTTTTTGTGAAGTGATGCGCCAGCAGGATAAAAGTTACTGGGGATTAAACCTTAGACCTGGACGATCGAGGAATGGCCCACCTGCCAGCGCCCAGTCGGTCAAAGGTGCGATAAAAATGGATTCTTAGCGACAGATTTTTTCAATATTCATCACTCATGAGCCAGCACACTGAAATCTACATCATATTGTAAAGGACAATTAGTACTTTCAGAAAATGTCCACCTGCCACCCCCCGCTCGGTCAAGAACCCCCGTCAGGTGGTCCTAAAGGGTGTGATTAAAGTTAACTCAGTGTATATGTCGACCAGCACGATAAAAAAAACGTAAATGAAAGCTCTGAGCCCTCTGTAGAGGAAAAACTTGTCCTTCCAGGGCTCAAGAGTACTGAAATAGGTGACACGGGCATTTTTTCGCGAAATTTATTTACTTCGGCTGTTCCCTTCACCTATAATTACGAAATTTTCGAAACGAAGCATTAAAAAGTTTGCAAAAATCTGAAAGTTTAAGAGCATGTTCAGACATGCGGTGTAATAATAATTAATAAAAAGTATCTTAAAATTTAATAATTTCAAAGGAATGTTCCTACCAGTTCTATTGATGTAAGTGTTAGTGTGATGTCACAGCACGATTCATAAATCAGGCTTCTAAATCGTTGACCTCTTCAAAAACTGTAAGAGGATCCATTCCGGCCCCTTCATAAGAATAACATGCGGCTGTGAGCGAACAGTAGCAGTCACATACAAAATAAATGGGACTCGAAGCATTTTCCTAAATTTCATTTCGAAACCAAACTTGACATTTTTCTTCGGCATGGGCTATTTCTTTTTAATTAAAATTAAAATAATTATTTCAATTAATTTAAAATCCTTTCAATTTATTATTTTAATAAATTAACAATTGTGTCCCAAAATTTTTTTTAAAAAAGTTTCTCGAACATTTTTTTCAAAATTTTGTTTTTCAAAACTCTTTTTTCAACATTTTTTTTTTAAATTTTTGTTTCAAAATTTTTTTTAAAAATTGGAAAATTTTTTTTCAATTTTTATTTTTCAAAATGTTTTCAACATTTTTTTTTAAAGAAACAAATTTTTTAAACAAAATTTTTTTTCAACAATTTCATTAGAACATTTTTTCTTTCAAAAATTGTTTCTATGAACAATTTTTTTACATAATTTTTCCGAACAAAATTTTTTTCAATAACATTCATTTTTGTGAAATTGTTTTTCCGAAACAATTTTTTTTCAAAATTTGAACATATTTTGTTTTCAGGTTATGCTAAGACTTCAATTAACGTCTCAATTGTCTACAGGCACTCATGGCCTTCAAACTTGACATTATTACAGTCTTCGGCACGAGCTACTTTTTAAGAATTAAAAGTAATTATTGCAATTATTTTTTAATCCTTTCAACTCTTTATTTTGATACATTACAAATTATGTCCCAAAATTTCTTTTAAAAAAAGTTTCTGAAAAAATTTATTTTTTAAAAATTTTTTGTCAAAAAATTGTGTTTAACATTTTTTTTCACAACTTTTTTTCAAAGACTTCTTTCAAATGTTTGTTTTTAAAAATTTGTTGTTGTGAAGAAAAAAATTTTGAAAAAAATTTTCGAGAAACTTTTTTTAAAAAAATTTTGGGACACAATTGTTAATTTATTAAAATAATAAATTGAAAGGATTTTAAATTAATTGAAATAATTAATTTAATTTTAATTAAAAAGAAATAGCCCATGCCGAAGAAAAATATGTCAAGTTTGGTTTCGAAATGAAATTTAGGAAAATGCTTCGAGTCCCATTTATTTTTTATGTGACTGCTACTGTTCGCTCACAGCCGCATGTTATTCTTATGAAGGGGCCGGAATGGATCCTCTTACAGTTTTTGAAGAGGTCAACGATTTAGAAGCCTGATTTATGTATCGTGCTGTGACATCACACTAACACTTACATCAATAGAACTGGTAGGAACATTCCTTTGAAATTATTAAAATTTAAGATACTTTTTATTAATTATTATTACACGCATGTCTTAACATGCTCTTAATCTTTCAGATTTTTGCAAACTTTTTGAATGCTTCGTTTCGAAAATTTCGTAATTACAGCCGAAGTAAATAAATTTCGCGAAAAAATGCCCATGTCACCTATTTCAGTACTCTTGAGCCCTGGAAGGACAAGTTTTTCCTCTACAGAGGGCTCAGAGCTTTCATTTACGTTTTTTTTTTATCGTGCTGGTCGACATATACACTGAGTTAACTTTAATTACACCCTTTAGGACCACCTGACGGGGGTTCTTGACCGAGCGGGGGGTGGCAGGTGGACATTTTCTGAAAGTACTAATTGTCCTTTACAATATGATGTAGATTTCAGTGTGCTGGCTCATGAGTGATGAATATTGAAAAAATCTGTCGCTAAGAATCCATTTTTATCGCACCTTTGACCGACTGGGCGCTGGCAGGTGGGCCATTCCTTGATCGTCTAGGTCTAAGGTTTAATCCCCAGTAACTTTTATCCTGCTAGCGTATCACTTCACAAAAAATGCAGTGGGATCTTGGACTATAAGAAGTCTGCCACTCTGTCCCACGTAAGTCATCTTACAGATTTTGCACGTGATCTTGTTAACAACACCACCTTTTTCAAATTTATCTAAAGGATCTTTACAAAAAGTAATTATTGAATTCATTTTGAATGGTATACGGAAAATAGTATGAATCTTACGTTTGTTAACATATATTCAATAGTTTTCGAAATTTGACCAAAAAACGGGAGTTTTTAGAACTATATTCTCTCAATTCCTTCTGATTATCTATAGATAAAATCTTATTTTGTTTGTTTTTCATTTGTTGAATTCCAATTGTGATATGCTTCTCATTTAACTGTTATGGGTAATGATTAAGAAAAAGGATATTTCTAACAATATTCCAATTCTTTTTGTGGAATGAAACGTGGGACAAACCTAGAGCTCTGTCAAATAAGTTTTTGATTACTGCAATTTTGTTTTGAAAAGGATGAGCTGAAAAGAAATTTAAAATTCTACCTGAATATGTACTTTTCCTATACCAATTGGTAATGATATTACTATCCTGACCTTTAATTACTTCTATGTCAAAAAAAAACAATTTTATTATTTTTGTCTATTTGATGAGTAAATTGAAGTTTTGGATGAAAACTTTTAAAAGCATCGATAACTGCCTGCAACTTTGCTAGAAGAATACATAATAAGGTGTACATACCGAAAGTGAAAGGACAAAACAAAATCTAGCTTCTTGAAAGCAAAGACCTCAAAATCTTCCATAAGAATTTCTGCTAAAATCGAAGAAATGACTGAACCTACGGAGAAACACAAAAGAGTTTGTTGATGTTGATCATGGATTTGACTGGGATAATGTTGAATTTTTACATAGTGAAAGTAATGAGAGAAAGAGAGAATTCATGGAAAATCTTTATAATAAAAAAACAAAATAAGTTGTCTATTAATTTAAAAACTGATTTGGATAAACTAAAAAAAGTTATTCTAGTATGATTAATTACATTTAGCAATAGTTTTTCATGAATCTTGACTTTCTCTTATTTCTGATGTGTTCATAACGGATTTGCCTTTTTACTCACACTTAGATCTCAGGTATCGAGAAGAGAGCGTTGTTGTTTCTTCGCTGTTCCCACCTAGTCTAATTTTTCTTACCTTGATAAGGGTGCCGTATGAGCACCGACACGTTAGAATTGTAAAAGGAGCATTTTGTGGTATTTGTCTAAATTTAATCGTTCGATTCTTGTTTTATTTTCAGGAAATCTATACAATAATTGGAATTTTTCTTCCACCGCGAAAATCAAAATTTCCTATAACATTTCCTGGTGGTCCTAGAAAGTTATAAATCTTCCAGAAGTGGGAGGAGGAACTATGTAGTTTCAAGAAACAGTGTTGAATAAAAAAAATTCTCGGATCCAGAATGATTTATGGGCCAACATAAGAAGATTGGATTTTTTCCCGCATTCAGAAATTCGCAACTTTCTAAAACAATTTCCTGTTGATCCTAGGACGTTTGAAATCTTCCAGAAATGGGTGTAGGAATTAGGTAAATCTAAAGAAACATTTTGGAAGAAAAAAAACGTATTTTTTCAAAGCCATAACAAAAAAAACATAGTTAAAAAAAGAGAAAAAAATATTTATAGCTCAATTCAGGAAAATTGGAATTTTTCTTCTACCCCGAAATTAGAAATTTTCAAAAACATTCCCTGATGGTCCTAAGAAGTTGTAAATCTTCAAGAAGTGTGGGTAAGACCTAGGTAGATCTCAAGAAACACTTTCGGTAAAGAAATTAATTGTTGGAGCCAGAGATTAAACGGTAACGAAACAGACATGCTAACGGAATGCGATTTTTTCAAAAGCACATGGACAACACTGCAAAGAAGCGACAAAAAGTTTATTCGTTTTCTCTATTACTCCATCTCAGAGCTCCAAACGAGCACACAGTGGACTACTGTGAATGCGTCCAAGAAAACTTGTCATTGGCGGAGAGTAGACAATTTAGAAAAAGGCCTTTTATTCTCTTCTCTCCACCAGGGACGCCTGCACAGTTAAAAAAGTCACACTAAATTAGCACCACTGCCTCCACAAAATTTGCTCTCGACTCAGGTATGTATGAATTATTTGTAGTTCTGCCTTATTATAATTTAACGTAATAGATTGTAAATACGCATAGTAAAAATTTTACAATAGATTCAGCCTGAAAAATACATTTTACTTTACGAATAATCATAATTGACATGGTAAATTAGTCCAGAGAAGTTCCACCAAGCCAACGTCCCAGCGGTCTCAAGTGCCGCCGATACACCGCATTACAGCAGCTCACTAGTAAGGACCTCAAAAGATCTATTATCATCACTCTTTAGTTAATTTCATGACAAAAGAAACAAAAAAAATACATTCTGTGCTTCAAGGGTTCAAAAGAAAAAAGCTTGATCTTCACTGTAGGACAAACAACATGGATCGAACATCAAAAAAATATTTCTGACTTTGAAGAACGGTGTTTAAAGGTTAGGCCAAGAGTTGCATGTAGTAAGTAATAATTTTAATTATGTTATCTCTATAATTATTAATATTAGTACTGCAAATATCATTTGTGGAGTAAAATGGATGGATAAAGTCTTTCTTCCCTGGCGGACCGAACGAACGGAGCGGATACGCTACAGCGTATCCTTATAGTATCCACATCGTATCCTCTCCGTATCATGCAAGAAAAACTCATTAAAAAAGAAAGATTAACATTTCACTTGTTGAAATTCGGATTCTACGTGAAATTTTGAGTTAAAAGGTCACAGAGTAATCGCAATAGTTTTTCTTGCAACATTAAAAACTTTTAATAAATATAATATTTATCGATGACGTGCGCTGAAGGCGACTTCAAACGCATCGTCATTCAGTAGCAGTTCATAGGCTTTATCCGTCGACGATGCGTTTGAAGTCGCCTTTAGCCCACGTTATCGATAAGTATTATATTTTTTGAAAGTTTTTAATGTTGCAAAAAAAAACTATTGCGATTACTCCGTGACCTTTTAACGCAAAATTTCAAGTAGAATCCGAATTTCAATAAGTGAAATGTTCATCTTCCTTTTTTAATGAGTTTTTCTTGCATGCTACGGAGAGGATACGATGTGGATACTATAAGGATACGCTGTAGCGTATCCGTCGGTCCGCCAGGGTTTTACTCCAAAAAAGCCTTCAAAGGATCGAAAATTCTGTTCCATACTTGGATGCTCTTCTCGCGCTGATAGAAATAGAAACCTATCTTTTCATTTTTAGCCAAAGAAAGGAGCTGTCGGAACTAAATTAATTGTTTTGAATAGTTTTAAACCAGTAACTTCAATTTTATTACTGGTCTTTGTAGTGCTTCCTACAAGCAGTCTTGACCAGCTTTTATAACTGTTTCTGTTTCCGTCATATTTCGACTATTTTGAACCCTTGACAATTTCACTAACCCTTGACAAATTCACTCACTAACTTCTAACTTCACACTCGTGCAATCGTTGCCTTTCGACCCTCGTCACGCAATATACTATTCTTTTAATTTAAATTACAATAATTTTTATCATCACGAGAAGTCACCACGTAAATATTGAAACGAGACTGTTTTCAGACCACGTGACCCAACAGGGTGGCCACTATTTTTTAAAGTTTCGTCTCCCGGCTTTCTCCCGGTTCTCCCGGCAAATATTCGCGATTCCTCACAGTTTTGGCAAAAATTAACTCTCTTTACAAAACCCACCGTTTTTTTTCACATATATGATCAATTGCGGAAATCGATAAGCATCAGCAAACCTTTTTGCAAGAAACCGATTGACTTTGAATCATACGATGAGTGGGATAAAAAAAGTTGTGTGTCTAATAAAGGAAAATATAGAGATGCGTTTTATTACACACTAGCAGTAAATGCACGTGCGCAAAGCTTCCGAAATTCTATCATTTTAAATTGCCATCGCATAAAAAATTATTATTGAATTATTCTAAAAAATCTATTAAATAAATTGTAATTTTAAATGGAAAACATGAAAATTCTGAACTCTAAAATTGTAACCATTTAAAATTACCAAAATTATTCATTTACTGATGTATCAATTTCAGATAGTTTAATTTTTATCTTCTATCATTTTAAACGCAAATGTACAATTTTTAATTTCAAATCTTCCTTTAAAATTAGTACACATTCTTGAAATTTTCCAATCAAATATTTTTGAATTTGACATGATTTATTTGTTTAAATATTTAAGTAAAAAAGGACAATTTTAAGATATCACATTGAAAATTAAGTTAAAATAAAGCATACAAAACAAGATTACTGTAATATGATTCCATTTTTTGAAATTGTACAATAAAAAGCTTTTGAATTTGAAATTGCTTTATATTCACATATAAAAGTATTAAATTATAAACTGACTATCAAGGCTTTTAATATGAAATCTTGAAATACTTAATAGCGGAATGGTCCGAACATTTTAGATTTTTGAATTTGAAACAACAATGATGTCAAATTCGAAACCTTCAAAAATTAATAGTGAAACTTTAGTTTCAAGGCCTCATAGATTAAAACGTTTTATAATTGCGCATTAAAAACTATAATTTTAAATTAAAAATTATAGAAATTTTAAAGAGACGACAAATATAGTATCAACTCAAATATTGCGAGAAATATTCTGAACCTTCAAACTTTAATTATTTTAAATACTTTGAAAATGATATGCAATCTAATTGGAAACTTTCAAAAATGACGAAACGCGCGATTTATGAAATACGGGAAATCTCCCGGTATAATAATTCTCTCCCGGCTTTATACCGGTGTTCTCCCGGTGCAAGTTTCTCCCGGCTTTCTCCCGGGTGAGCGACGACCCTGCCCGATCATACGGTTGCGATTGCAGCGCCTCTGTAGGTCGTTCTCACCGCGAATACGAAAGCAGTTTAATACATTCGAAGTAGGGCCTCCCAGTACAAAATCCAGATTCCGCCTTCCCCACTTTGGTAAATTTTTATCCCATCGGATTTTTTTTTCTTTGAAGTACAACCTAGTACAACTACACTGTGTGCAAATTTTACTTATATCGGTGAATTTCATTTTTCAAGGTGGGTACGTTTCAGAAAAAATGCCCAAAATATAACCGTAATGGTCGACTTGTAAAAATCAAGGGATACCATTTTAATGCCTATAACATTGTTTGTATTAGACAAAGTACAGATTTTCTCGAATAAAACTGATGCTGATTTAAATAACTTAAAATATAAATTGTTAACATTTATCTGAATTCATGCTCGCACTCAGATTACGTCAAAAACCATGCTTAAATCTCAGTTGGAAGAACCTCGCTGGACTGTGTAATTGATTATTCTTAATCTGAATGCAAGAAACTTACTTTTAGCTACACGCTTGCTCATCATATCAGGATTTTCAGTTTGCTCTACTCTTGCAACTTTGTACCCCTTTTCGATCAAACTCGCTGAAAAGCGACCATACGCAATTTCTGGAAATCCTGAATGCGCAAATTCTCCCTGAAAATAGAGCAGGACGATTTTTCCAAAAATTAAAACGATCATAATTTTAAAACTAGTTTAAAGTAATATTTTAAAATCAACTCACACGCATGTAAGACAAATTGAGTTCGTTCACTCCTGTGACTGCGTCCATGTGGTACAATTCGTAGAATTTTCCGACTTTGAAAAAGAGAACGCAGTCGAAGTGCTGGCTTTTTAGTTCCCACCATTGTCTCATTGCCTACAAATAAAATTCAATTTTTGCATCAATAGAGACAAATCATTAAAATCGATATGAATGCCAACAATTATTTCAATAATTACGGGCGTTTGATTATTGAGGAATTCAATCGGAACGTAAAGAGTCCTAGAATCATAGTCAGGATGATCCGTGGACCTCTTTTGCATGTCCCTCATTTTGCTTGGCAGTGTAAAATCGTATTTCAGATGAGGCCACGTATCAGGTTTCTTAGCTGGCTTCTGTTCTTGAGCAGATGCTTGCGGAGTAGATTGTATACATGACTTTGGTGCTTTTTCCTGCAAAATGTTGTCAGTTTTTTTCTCACTAATGTACTTTTCCACTGTGTAATTAAAAATAATAATAAGCTGTATCACTTTACGTCCGCAATAATGCTTTTTTTACTCGTTTGTGATTCTTTTTTTTTTAGAATGGTATTCTATCACAAAGCGACAATGGTTGTCATGCTGACGTTCCAATAATAACTTAAAATTGGTGTACCTAACTAATTTCAAAACAATGATTATGCAAATGAAGAGAGTAATTGTATACTATGTATAGTCGGTTAACTCTTGAGATTGCCTCGTAGGTTATTTCACTACAGAAAAAATAGTTATAAATTTAATACAACACTTATTCGGCGCTAGCTTCAATGTAAGACACGGCGCGCGGCGCCGCACCGGGGACAGAGAGCGCGGTACTGCGCTCGCAATTCGAGTAAAAAACAGATTCTCATGATAACAGGCAAAAAGGCGAAGTTTAATTATTAAAATAAAGGAAGAAAACAACCCTTGCACGATTATTTGGATAAAGACATAACAGAAGAAAACTAAAAAGGCACTAGTGCTACTGCACTTAGAAGAATCCTACAGTTTAAGAGTTACGATAGAATATTTCGCAAAGAATAGTTCTACAGAGTCAATTCTATGGGGGCTAGTGTTGGTACACTGGATCCTGGATAGAATTACGATTTCGGGCATGGATCGCACTGGCCTTGATGCTATTTCCAGGGCCTTCAAACGTGGTCAAGGCCGTATGAAACATATCCCATTGGAATGCATAATGTTACGCACCAGCGGCGCGTGAGTACCCGTGCACTGCCCCTGTGTCACTACGCTGCTGGTGGTGACGCACGACTGAGCAAGCCTATCTCGACCCCGCGGGCTCCTCTCTCATCACGAAACTGCGGGGCCATCAGTTCTAGAAATATAGTAAATCCGAGCCAACTAATTTCAGGTCCCAGTGTACAACAACAAAAAACAACTTGAATTAAATTACTGTGGAAAAATTGTTATGGATCATAATTTTAATTTCAACTGTCGTCCTTGTGAAAAAATGATTATTTCGAAGAATGATAGGAACACACCAATTTCTTTAGTGACACAGCTCTTCAATAGAGTATTAGAAATATTCGTTCATCCCCTACTAGGAATGAACGAACAATTTCCGAAACGATATAAATTTTTGGTCCACTGATTTTTTCATCAACTCAAAGACCCAGGGAACCATATTGTAACATCCGCAAGGAACCACTCCTGCAGTAAAGAGTGATAAAAATTTAATTTAAGGGGTCTAAAACATATTTTCTCCTCCCCTAGTAAGAAAGGCCGACAAATTTCCGAATTGATAAAAGTTTTTGGCCGACTGATTTTTTCATGAACTCAATGACCTAGTTTCTGACACCCCTTTAATTAAATTTTGATCGATCTTATTGCAAGGGTGGTTTCTAAAGAATGCTAGAATATCATCCACTGGGTCATTAAATTGTTTAAAAAAATCAGTAGGGCCAAAAACTTTTATAACTTCGGAAATTTTGCCTTCTTTCTCGATAGGGTATAAACAAATAGTTCTAATACCGCTTAAATTAATTTCGATCGCTCTTAATGCAAGGGTCGTTTTCTTAGGATGTTACAATATAATCCCCTGGGTTATTTATCACATCTCTTAAAGTAAATTGCAAACAGAGTTGATGCAGGGGCGCTTTCTTGAGGATGCTAGGATATCATTCCCTGGGTCATTAAATTGTTAACACACTCAGTGAGGCGAAATCAATTACCAATTTGGAAATTTTTCTTTCTTTCTCGGTAGGGTACGAACAAATATTTCTAATACCCCTTAACATTTCAATAGCTCTTACTGCAAGGGTGGTTTTTTAAGGTTTCTCCCTGAGTAAACGGTGGAAAAAAAGTCTTACACGCCTCCAAGCAAATTTAGATAAGTGACCTTGAGAGGTCGGTTTCTGAGGCATGTTCCAAACGCATCTATTGAAGAATTGTGTCACTAAAGAATTAGTATGTTCCTATTATTCTCCAGACTAATTTTATTTCCTCAAGCACGGTAGTTAAAATTTAAATTATGATCCCTCAAAATATTGTCAGTGTCATTTTATGTTGGTTTTTCTTGTTGTTGTACCAAAACCAGCGCTCGCAGAGTTGACTCTTTTGCAAAATTCTTTGCGAAATCTTTTATCTTAATTTTCAAACTTTAGGATAATTCTAAGTGTGGCAGTACTAGTGCCTAGTAAGTATCCGTCGGTTATGACTTTAGTCCAAATATTCGTGCAAGGGTGGCTTCCTTCCTTTGTTTTATTAATCAAACTTCGCCTTTCTGTTTGTATTCGTGAGATTCTGTTTTTTACTCGAAGTGCGAGCGCAGTGCAGCGCTCTCTCTCTCGCTCTCTGTCCCGGTGAGGCACACTGCGTTTTTCACTGAAGCGAGCGCCCAGGTGGGGACTGTTACAGAAGAACCGGTGGTGACTACCACAGCGTTGGACTCCCGCTCACGCACGCACGACTGTTTATACCGCGCACCTGATTAGCTCAGCTTAAATATTTTGTAACTCAAAAATGATCCCACTGGGAGCAACTGCTATGGGAACGTCTCACGACAGTGAGGCTGGTGATCGCAGTGCACAATTAAATCACAGAGACAGGCCGGCGAAACCCTCGTGTGTCTTGAGGACAAGAAGCAACCCGAGGATGACAGATGTCTGCATCTATCTCGCAAATGCCTTGGCATAGTTTCGGCACACGGCTATGGCTTGAAGGTAACGAACCAGTGATAGTTTCACACCTCCGAGAGCTACCATCACAAGGACAAGTAGATTAACAGAATATTTTGGGTACAGTCGTTGCAGCTCCCTTTTAAGGTTTTGATATCTCTTCTCCTTTTCCTTAGCAGTAATGTTGTAGTCGCCCGAAGCCGAGAATTCGATCACGAATTTAGTTCTTTTTTCGGAGTCTTGGAGAACGATGACAGTCCTCGGGTGTGCAACGGAGACTGCTGACCCATGATCGTAATTCCAAAAAAATTGGCACTTCTTGTTTTGGAAAATTGACTCAATCTCCCTTGGAGCGTTCGGCATGGCAGGGTCGCGGCTAAAACCGCAAGAGCGACAAAGATGGTAATAAAGCACTCTTAGAGCCGCATTATGTCTGTAGAGATACATCGTTCCCACGTGAGTGGGATACCCGGATAGTACATATGTGTTCTACGCACTCAGCGTGTGCATGACATGCTCTGCACCTATCGCTGGAAACTTCTTGACATTAAATGCAGTCACGGTATGCTAAGGTAGTAATGGCTGGGGAAGTGCTCCGCGTGCATGTCCATTTTTCAAGAGGGCACGTTGATTTCGCAATGACTGATGCGAAACGTGCTGAAGCTCTGGGTGTTTCTGGCATCACAGAGTGTTCATACATAAAGCCTCCGTGAACAGGGACAATGATGGCATAGTAGCAGTCTAGCAAGTTATCCTTGAATTGATTTGTCTACTCAGTGTGGGCGCTTCGCCGGTTTGTCATCGTGCTTCCATCTCAATTACTTTCAGCATCCTGAACTCTAGGGTGAACGGCACTGTTTGCCGACCCATTGTCGGGTACTCTGCGCATTCGATCGTTTTGAACCACA
>CAKNXH010002056.1:22820-64731 GCA_932178445.1 Andricus quercusramuli | reverse complement strand
CCCTGCGGTGGTTGTTTAACTTTTTTTTAATTATATATATATATATAGTTAAAAGTTTGTCATAAGGACAACCGCAGGATTTCGCCGGGAGCGGGTGCTAATCTGAAAAATTGCACCCGCTCCCAGCGAAATCGCGGTAAAATTTCAGCTGTAACCACGTCTCACGACCGTGAGATGGGTGGTTACAGTCTGCGCGAATTCAATACGATGATCCGGCGAAAGTCTCGTGCACCCTGAGGACACGGAGCGACCCAAGGACGACCGCCCTCTGCATTCTCCCTGCAAGTGTCTCAGCATTTTGTTGACATGCAGGATGCTTTTCAGGCTATTAACAAGTGAAACCTTGGCACCTCCAAGAGCGCCAATGATCAGGACGATTAGCTGAACAGAATATTCCGGGTATAACCGTCGCAACTCCCTCATAAGGTCTTTATAACTTTCTTTTCTTTCTCCTTCGCTGTGACGTTTTTGTCCGCTGGTGCCGAAAATTCGATAACGAACATGGTTCGTTTCTCGAGGTCAAGAAGAACCATGTCAGGCTTCGAGTGCGCAACAGAAACAATTGTCGAGAATATGAAGTTCCAATATATGCGGCACTTCTCATTTTCGACAATTGACTCTATTTCTCTAGGGGCGTTCAGCGGAGAGGTATTTGGGCTAATGCCGTAAGAGTGAGAGAGATGGTAATAAAGCACTCACAGTGCCGCATTGTGCCTTTGGATGTAGGTTGTTCCCGCATGAACTGGACAACTAGATAGTATGTGTCCTAGATGCTCGGGGTGTTCATGACACGCTCTGCAGCTTTCATCGGGAATATCTTGGCTCAAAATGTGGCGACGGTATGCTAGAGTGGAAATGACACCATCTTGACATGCCAAAATGAAGCCCTCTGTGCCCGACTTCAATCCGGGTGATTTAAGGAAAGCAAACGTCAGCTCATACGACATCGACTGATCTTCCACATTTCTGTGGAAGATACCGTGCATCTTCTTGTCGAGGAGCTCTTCGCGGAAGTTTTTCTCCTGTGCTTTCTTAATCCGGGCCTTCAGGAGTGAGTATTCAAGATGGATAAGATTTGATGCATTTCGCTCACCCCTGATATTGAAGTCAAGGCCGAGTGTTTCAGCAGCCTCTTCTGCTGCTTTGTAAAGAAACGCCCCTTTGCCTACTTCTTCGTGTTTTCTGACGATTTTAAGAAGATTATCTTGTCCATTTGCGACAATATGTGCTGTACCCAGAATAATCCTGTTGTGAAGACATTCAAGATTCCGTATTCCACGACCACCTTGACGGCGTGAGATGTAAAGTCGTGGAATAGAAGACTTAAGGTGCATGCTTTTGTTCATGTGCATAACCTTTCGGGACCCGATGTCGAGGGATCTGATCTCGTGCTTCGTCCATGGAACTACTCCAAATGAATAGAGTAATACTGGGACGGCAAGCATGTTCGTTGCAGATACTTTGTTCCTCGCCGACAGTTCGGAAGACCATATCTGTCGGAGGAGACGTTTGTATCTGCATCGGAGAGTATCCTTTATAGATGTTACGTCCTGAATGCGGCTTTGCGGCACGCCCAGGTATGTATAGATCTCTCCAGTGTTAAGATGTCTAATAACACTTATATCCACAAGCTCAGGGTCCTTGGGAACGCCAGTGATCTTTCCTTTCGTCAAATGAATTTTGGCACACTTGTCCAAACCAAAGTCCATCCCAATCTCTCCTGTGTAGTTCTGGACGATATTTATAGCAATTTGAAGTTTGCTTTTACCAGCGGCATAGATCTTCAGGTAATCCATATAAAATACATGAGTGACCTTATGCTCACGCTGATTAGTGAAGCCACAGAGGTATCCAGGAGAATTTCGTAGTGCGAGAGATAGAGGCAGAAGTGTGATGCAAAAAAGCAAAGGGCTCATACTATCCCCTTGAAAGACGCCCCTCTGGAAGGTGACCTTGTTCGTCGTCAGACGATGATTCCTAGATGAGATGATAAATCTAGTTTTCCAAAGAGGCATCCGTCTCTCTATGCATCTCACTATGTGTGGATGTACCTTCAAGCTTTCCAACAGACAGATGATAAGTCTATGAGAGGTTGAATCGAAAGCTTTCCGGTAGTCAATCCAGGCCATTGACAGGACACGCTGATGGGCGGCAGCGTCTTTACAGACACACCTGTCAATTAGCAGGTTCTCTCGACAGCCTGCTGCACCTTTTTTCGAGCCTCGTTGTTCGTACATCTCTCGCCATACAGGCTCAATTCGTCGAACGATCCTGTTGTTTAGGACAGCTGTAAAGATCTTATACAGTGTGTTTAAACAAGTTATTGGCCTGTAATTCTCTCGTCTGGACAAGTTGCCTTTTTTCGGTAGGAGTATAGTGCGTCCTAACACCAGCCACTGCGGAATGGGCGTCTCCGACTTTAAATATGAGGTGAATATGCGGGCCAAATGTGGGTGTATAGAAGTAAACTTCTTCCACCAAAAGTTCTTAATACAATCTGGTCCAGCACCGGAAAAGTTCTTCGTGCCTCTAAGTGCTTTTTCCACCTCTTCGGCAGTGACTGATGGGCTCTCCTCCTCAGATTTTATGAGGCTGTCGCAAAACTCCTTGAAGCGGATGATATTGTCAGTATCTTCTTTCAACTCTAGTGTTTTCGGGATCTTGTACAGCTCTCTCCAAAAAGTCTCTACCTCCTTGGGCTTGGGTGGATTTTTTACAAAAACAGGGGGATCACTGAAGAGGCGTGATGGGTCAGCAAGAAGCTGTTGATTCTCCCTGTTCCATCTCTCCCTCTTCTGTATCCTCCTCCTTGCGTCAGATAACAGCCTTATTTTGTCAACAATATGCTGCTTGATTGTCAGCAGCTTTGACTTGTTCAGTGTGTGATTCAAGGTCCTTAGTTCTTGGGCGAGCTTTCGAACCCTTTCCGTGAACGGTCTACCAGATGTTATGTAGTCAATCACACATTGAACACGGGACGCATTCTGTCTTGCCCATCCAATTTTCTTGTTCAGCTGATGCAAGCGTCTTCTGGTCTTCTGATCCATCGTCGGTTTCAGCCTTCGATTTGAATCAGCCAAAGCTCTCGCAGCACCATAAACTGAGCACTTGATGGTCCAGAGGTCGGACTCTTGCGAGATATCTCCACAAAGGGAGGCATCCATTTCAGCCAGATCTTGGGGCTTAAGAGGAACTTGCATGTTGATGTTCCTCCTTGTACTGAAATTGCGATCATCTTCCAGAAGGTGCCTGCTTTCTGCGGTTGGTCTTACTGTCGTTTCATCTTCGTCTGCAGCTTATTCAAGCAACGGTTGAGGAAGCGCTCCGCGTACATATCCATTTTTCCGGAGGTAGTCGGCTTGATTTCGCAAAGACTGATGCGAAACGTATTGAAGCTCTGGGTGTTTCTGGCACCACAGAGTATGCATACGCGCCATAAAGCCTCCGCGAACAGGGATAATACTGGCATCGTAGCAGTCTAGCACGTCATTCTTAAGTTGATCCGTCCACTGAATGTGGGCCTTTCGCCGGTTCGTCGTCGTGTTTCCATCTAAATTATTTTCAGCACCCCGAACTCTAGGATGATCGGCGTTGTTTGCCGATCCATTGTCTGGTGCTCTGCGCGTTCGATCGTTTTGAACCGCATTTACAACATTTTGGTGGTTTGTTGGTTTCATTGTTGTTCCCACGAGCAGCTAGGGAAAGGGTTTGTCAATCCTTGTAGAGCCCCGCGTGCAAGGATAAGGCTGATACTCTGAGACGTCGCCCGGTATCCCAGAGTCACCGTTAAAGACACCTCACCCAGGTGCCATGCAGCTTTCGGCACGGTTCTCACACCTTCGCTTATGGGTTTTTCCTTCGGGACCATCCCTGGACAATTGTCCGCGACTGCTTATTAATTATTGTAACCTTATTCAGCAGAAACCCTTGGTACGGGGACCCTCTATCCGCAACCCGAGGACGCGTTCGGTGGCTTTGTCATAAGCCCTTCGGTTCTATTCCAAGGGAATCGAAACCGAAACCTATATATATATTGGATAAACGTTTATTTTTCAGCCTGCTGGCCTTAAAAAATTGACTTGCTTACACTTCCATTTTTACAGAATTTTCTTAAAACTAACCCTTAAAGACTAACATCCATCCATTCCTTATCTCTAAGTCACACGCTTTTATCGCCTTGCCTTCCTCGCTTCGCCTCGCACGCATGTCCCTACTTTTTCGCATTGACTCGCTTGCCAAACTCTGTTTTCGCTCTAATACCTACTACTCATCTACTATTTACAATATTTACATGTTACTTATATTGTCTCCATTCCTCTTCTTCCTTCTCTTCATCTCCATCTTACCCAATACTCCCTTCACCCATGCTACTGCCCTTTTTCCCCCTTTTCATGCAACAATACCTCCATCCTTATCTCACTTCTTTCCACCTCCAGGCACTCGTCCAACCAGTGCTACACTCTTGCATCCCCCTTTCCACTTAGTTCACACATCCTCTTCTCCCGTGAGAGCCAGAACCAAGGGGTATAGCGTCAATTGTCCGAAACGAGAAGTGCCAAATTTTCTGGAACTACGATTTTCGGGCAGCAGTCTCCATTGCTCACTCGAGGCCTGACATTGTTCTCCAAGACTTCGAGAAACGAACTATATTCGTGATCGAATTCTCGGCTCTGACCGACTACACCATCCCGACCAAAGAAAAGGAAAAGGATGAGAAGTATAAATACTTCAAAACACAGCTACAAATACCCAAAGTATTCGGTGCGAGTGATTGTCCTTGTGATTGGTGCTCTCGGAGTTGCGAAACTATCACTGGTTCGTAACCTTAAAGCCATACCCGCGTGCCAAAAATATGCCAAGGCACTAGCGAGATGGATGCAGAAAGCTATCATCCTTGGGTCGCTTCGTGTCCTCAAAACAAACGAGAGTTTCACCGGCCTGTCGTTGTGATTTCGGCGTGCCCTGTGACCACCCATCTCACGGTTGTGATACGTGGCCACAGGTGTGATTTACCGCGGTTCTACTGGGGGCTATTGACATTTTTTAGATGGCGGTTGCTCTTAGTGGGACCCTACGGTGGTTGTTTAACTACTTTTTTAAATTATATTGTATATATATACATATATACATGATATATGAATATAATATTAAGCATTCAGGACATAACATGCTTGCCGTCCCGGTTCTACCATATCACCCCTGTTCACGGAGGCTTTATGGCACGTGTGTAGACTCTGTGGTGCCAGAAACACCTAGAGCTTCAGCACGTTTCAATTCAATAATTACGAAATCAAAGTTCCTAACTCTGGAAAAATGGATACGTAGGCGGAGCGCTTCCCCAAACGCTGCTTGAACAAGCTGCAGGCGAAGAAGAGGAAGCGACATTAAGACCAACCGCGGAAAGCAGGCACCTTCTGAGAGATTATCGCAACTGTACGAACAACGTGGCTCGAAAAAAGGTGTAGCAGGCTGTCGAGAGAACCTGCTGACAGGTGCGTCTGCAAAGACGCAGCAGCCTATCAGCGCGTTCTATCAATGGCCTGGATTGACTACCGGAAAGCTTTCGATTCAACCTCTCATAGACTTCTCCTCTGTCCGTTGGAAAGCTGAAGGTTCGTGCACACATAGTGAGATGCATAGAGAGATTGATGTCCCTTCGAAAAACTCGATTTACTACATCATATGGACATTATCGTATGACAACGAACAACGTCACCTTCCAGAGAAACGTCTTTCAGGGCGATACCATGAGCCCTCTGCTTTTTTGCATCACACCTCTTGCCTCTATCTCCCGCACTGCGAAATTCTTCTGCATACCTCCACGGCGATACTAATCATCGTGAGCATAACGTCATTTATGTATTTTATATGGATGACCTGAAGATTTATGCTTATGGTGAAAGCAAACTTCAGAGTGCTTCAAATATCGTCAAGAAGTACACAGGAAAAACTGGTATGGACTTTGGATTGGACAAATGTGCCAAGCTTCATATAAAGAAAGGAAAAATTACTGGCGTTCCCAATGACCCTGAGCTTGTGGATATAAGTGTTATTAAACATATTGACCCTGAGGAAACCTATACATACCTGGCGTGCCTCAAAGCCTCATTCGGAACGTAACATCAGCAAAGGAGTCTCTCCGAAGCAGATGCAAGCATCTTCTTCGAGAGATTTGGTCTTCATATCTGTCAACGTTGAACGCGGTGTCTGCGACTAACATGCTTGCCTTCCCGGTTCTACCCTACTCGTTTGTGGCGCTTCAATGGACGAAGAACGAGCTTTCGGCCCTTGACATCGCCACACGTAAGATCATACATATGCATAAGAGCTTGCATATTAGTTCCTCCGTTCCACGATTACACACCTCACGCCGTCAAGGCGGACGCGGACTTCTGAATATCCAATGTCTTCATAACCGGGTTGTTCTAAGTACAGCTTACATCATTGCAAATGACAGAGATCCACTCCTAAAAATGGTCAGAAAACACAAGATGGTTGGCAAAGGAGCATTCCTTTACAAAGCCGTGGAGCAGGAGGAAAGTGAGGAAAGTGCATTACTCCATCTAGATGCTTCACTACTAATAGCCGAAGTAAAGAAAGCAGATGTAAGCAGAGATAAGTTGTTTTGCTAGCTTGACCTTGTTAATGAATGTGTGGGAGACGGATTCAGGATTTCAAAAAAGTTTTGGAGTTTTGAGCTTTGCGTTTTGCAATAAACAATGGAAGAGCGACAGCTGGAGCTGAAGTGTGTCGCCAAAAAGCATGCACTATCTTACCGCTTGAGACACGTACAAAAGGTCTCTTAAAGCGCGCTCCTCATTGGTTGATTAGTCCCAACTTTGAAGGTTTTTTGTGCCCAAACTAAGCTTCGTACAACTTTTGTGTGCAGGACTTTTTTATTTTTCACTATCATAAAGTACAAGAGGTTGTATACATAGGTGGTGTGACACCCTATATATGTTTAAAATTCAAACATTTCAAATTCTGTGCATGATGATTCGTTCATTACGGACACAGTGAGAATCGCGAGGAAAATGTTCATTAGGCGCTGCGATATCGAACACCGGTATTCATTCGCTTTACGTAACGCAACCAGTTAAATTGTGTAGAGGGACATCCCCCAATTGTACCATGAGAACCACGTTAATATATAACGATAAACAATTGGTTGTTAATGACTGTCGGAAAGCGACGCATGATGCCGATCTCCAAAATCTTATAATGCTGGTTAATTTGATGAGATCCTGACTCAGAGAAGTTTTCCCAGGCTCAATTTTCCGACAAAAATTGACCGCATCGTAAAATAATCTGGTTCGCCGGCAATAGGCTTCATCTCTAACTGCTGCTCAATTAACGATTACGAATATTGCACTAAGTGTAAACATATTTTCATGGATGCGTATTCGAATCCGCATTCTTATTAATTTGTTTCTTGTGTCATTTTATTTGTGACGTCATTTTTTTAGCATTACCGCTTCATTTTAATTTCTCGTATTTCGCTGTGAAATTGCAATGTTGAGGATGAGTTTTTTTTAACCTCTCTATAGGTTCAGCTTATCTTTTACTCGCTACTTGTTTTAACTGATCGACCATATTCCTTTCTTTTGAATTAGTTTCTTTATCGATTTATTTGCTTTAATTGAATTTGAGACCTTAATTTTTAACATAGAACCTACTAAAATATAGTAGGAGGAAAAAAACTGGCAACTAAATTAAATATTATGTTACGACCCAAGGCCAGAAAGTTGGATTTCCGGGCGTGCGTGATATGAAGGCCGAGGCGAAGCCGAGGCCTCATCTCACGTACGCCAGGGCATCCAATATTTCTGGCCGTATGTCGTATACTATTTTCCTTCATCCCCAGCCGAAAGAACGTTTAATAATTCATGTAAATTTATCAAATGCGTTGTCGGCTGCTAGCTCGGATGCTTTTCTCTTTTGTGACCTGCATCAGCACGTGCTCCCGGCCACTTTGCGTAATGCCGCTGCTGCTCTCGGTCAGCTGAGCGGATGCACGGGATTCGGTCACCCGCCCGACTGTTGTAAAGCCGAGGCAGAACGGAGGCTTTGCTGTTCAGGGCGGGTATCAAAAACACATCTTTTTTATTTTTTCGTAATATTTCTTCATAGTCCGCAGAACCTTCAGACGAGAAGTCGACCTTTTTTGAGGTTTTGTGCCGTCTTCTTATGCACAAAGATCGTAATAACGTTAAACTATCAGTTTTGAGGTTGAATACACTGACGCTCTCTTTTTTCAGATGCTATGCACACAATAATACAATACTGAGCGTTGCTACATCAGGTTGCTACGTCAGCGAGCCACAAAAATCTCGCAGCCAATCAGAGTTCGCATTAACTCTAGCAGACCTTGAAAGCCACTGTTCCTGGGCAGAAATGCGGCCGGAAAGACGTACTTTCAGCTAGGGGATGAAGAAAAATATATATTATAAACGAATATGAAATACGTATTCTGCAACAATTTTAGACCCGCTTACGAGAAATTGAATTTTTAAAATGATTATTTTAGTACGAGTCTTATGGAAAATAATTCGCGCCATTTCATATTCTGATTTTATATTACGCCAAAATCTAACTTTGAGACTTCTTTAGAATTCAATAATAATCACACGGGGTCAATCTGACCACAACGACATTGGATGCCCACTGCATTAACACTATTCATCGTAGAGACTTGAAAAAAAATTTCGAAACACAATTTGAATATCAAAAAATGCCACCTCATAGTTATTTTTATCATTTTTGAAGTCATGAGTACTAAACAACATTCACGAAAATTAAAAAAAAATGACCTTTTTCACTTAAAAATTCGCAAGTCGTTCAATGTTCAATATTTTAACGAAAAAAATTGGGATTCTACTCTTGAGGTACATCTTTTTGAGAAAATAGAATAGTTTATTACACATCAGAAAAGTATATTAATTTTGAGGATTAAATGTGACAATTTTGAGATAAAAACCACATTATGATTAACTGTAGAAAAGACTGTTTATTCATTCGAAAAATTCTTTTAATTCATTCATATCATCAAAAATAATCAATACGTGAATAGAAAAGGTGATTTGAATAAATTACTAATGAAAATGTTATTCAGTCGCTCCACAATCAGTGCAAAAGAACTCTCGATGTTTGTCGCATATCGGCCGGGGCGTGGGGGCAGCCAGACACCTAGTTCACGCAGTTTCTCAGCGGACAGGGCGAGAGACAGATGCAGCTCCCGCCTCGGAAGGGCCGCGAGTACTCAGTCGAGTATATTGCGCAACATTACATCAATAAGAAAATCAGAAACCCTGTGCAGTCACAGTGACCCCAAGTGTCCTTTGAGGGTTAAATATAAATTATGTACTACAGTACAAGTCAAGTTGCGGGGTCGAAAACAAATTGAAGACCTCAATGCCCATTAGGGATGGACTGGAAAAGGCGCGGAGTGTGACGGGGGAGTTGAAATGGACCCTGCAGTGGATAGACGCATATTATCAAGACGCGATAAAATACTCGGGAAAGGAGGTAGCGAAAAAGTACCTACAGAAGGGAAAAAATACGAGAGAAGATGTGAGCCAGAGCGGGACTCAAAATGATGAAGCCGTGGAGGCCCCCACTACCCAAATTGGGAAGCGCGGAAGGGAGCCTTCAACGAGTCCCGTTGAGGCAAGCGCAGTAAAACAGAGGGTGAAGAAGCCGAGGACCCACAATAGTATTGTGGCGTCCTCAACCCTGAAGGGTGAGGATGTGGAGGGTGTCACCCCTGCACCCGCAACCTCGAAGAAGGAGAAGCTGAAGAGAGCCCGACTCGAGGCGGTCCTAATAAGACCAGCCAAGGGTTCAAGTTATGCGGAGGTCCTCAGGAAGCTCAAACAAAAGGTGAAGCCGGACACCCTTGGTGTAAAAATCAGGGGTGTCAGGCAGACCCGAAGGGGAGAGGTTCTTGTGGAGGTAGGGCCGGCCGTGGATGGCAGATCAAAGCTGTCCGCAGCCATCAAGGATGCCGTAGGAGATGGGGGGAACGTGCGTGAGCTCGTTCCCCGGATCGAAGTCGAGGTCTTGGACCTCGACTTGATCACGGATGAAGAGGATGTGGAGGCTGCGATCCGGAAGCATTTCGGAAAAGCAGCAGCCGGAGAGGTTAAGGTGAGCCTCACAAAGAAACCCTACAGAGGCAATCTGAGGGCCTTTGTGGAGCTAAAGGAAGAGCTGGCGTCAAGACTCCTTCGAACAGGACACCTGAAGGTTGGATGGGTGTCCTGCAGAGTCAGGAAGAGGACGGAAATTCGACGGTGTTATCGCTGCCAGGGCTTCGGCCATATGGCAGCGAGGTGCGAGGGGCCCGACAGAACGAGGGCCTGCTGGAGGTGTGGCAAAGAGGGCCATAAGGCTGCGGAATGCGAAAGCAGTCCGCAGTGCTACCTCTGCGCCGCCAAAGGAGAGAAATCCCGGACAAATCATCTGCCCGGGACTATGAGGTGTTGGTAATTCCGAGAGGCAGCCTCATCGAGGAAGCCTCAAGGACGACCAAGTTAGAGAATATCACCCAGCCAGGATGCCGAAGGCCGACCTGTTGATACGTGCATCACATGCTACTGTTCGGAAAAACCGTCTGTGCAAGTTTCAAACTGAAGGATGCTCCGAAGCAGTGCCAGCAAGAGCTCTGTAATATAACCTCCAAACTCTGCAGAATTGCAAAGTTTCTTATCTCTGTAGTATGCATGCGCAACTATACTCATCGGTGTACGAAATAGCTGTATTTCATAGTGCGCAAATTTCAAATTGCAAACAATTTCGACTTAGATAATCCATTTATTTTGAAACCAAAATCAAACCATTTCCAGTAGGAATACATAATATTAAGCGAAATATGGGCCGAGTGCAGCCGACCAAAATTCTAGGAACGGTTAAGGAATTCAAATTAAATATGTATTTTCATAGAGCCTCTTTGGCTCAGGCTGGAGCTTGTCAAGCTTCCGAGCATGCGGCAAGGGGTTCGATCTATGTGCCGTTACCAATGGTAATTTTCTTATGTACTTCTACCGAGAATTTGGTGGTTTGAAACCACCTTAAATCGTAAAACTGTAGGTCCTCTTAAAACAGTTTAGTTATCTCCCGAGAAAGAGGCTACATGTCAAGGGGAAAACTGGTTGGGCATCACTAGTCGACTTTGAGAAGACACGGAAAAGAGTTATCGACCTCCTTGCGAAGAGGCTCCAAGTCGAGGGGTATGGGGACGGCGACTGACACTTGCGGCCGCTAGGGTCGCTAGTGCGTCTGGTGATACACAAGAGGACGGTTCCAACGGTGGTAACGTCTGCCATTCGAATTATATCAGTCCTTCATAACGCAGCTTTGAGGTGATTGCTTTAAGCACTATTTTCGAAATGCCAGGTCTGCACGTGGCATTTGAGTGTTCAAATAAAGGAGCAAATCGCTTTCCAAATAATAAAAAACTCAGGAAACAGTAGATAGTGCCTTGTTCTTGTGTACAAGGTACATCACCACTCACGGTGCTGCCCTCTCAGCTGAGCTTGACAAATCGCCGTCCCCATATCACTCGGTGGTCGCTGTTCGATTTCGTGTAAAGAACGTAAACACATACACTTACAAAACATACCAGCCCAGTGCGCTGAATGGGTGCATCTAATTGATGACTTCAGAAGGATCGCTCCACCCACCCTGACCTGGCCATTAGGGTGGGCCGAATTACACATAAGTTTCCGAATCGAATCGTAATAGCGCAGGAAAGTTGCTACTCGTCGCCCTGATTGCAACCATTTTTTTTTTTTTTTTTAATCGGACCATATCTTCCGGTCTCACACTGCGTTCAAAGTTTCGAAAAATCGTCAAAAATTGAACACGTTTTGGGATTGTTTCTTAGTAAGTTATAGTAATCGAATTTCGTTTAAAATCTGTATGTGCCCTCTTCTAAATATCCTTTTACTAAAAAATAACATTTCTCTTCTCATCCCCCTCTCCTGTAAGGGTGGGGGAGGGGCAAATATCGTAAAAAGGAGCCATTTTATGGTCGTTATTTTCCTCGTGTGAAGTGTGCTGGCGCGATCGGCTAAGGCGTTAAAAGCGTTAAAATATATCATATTTAGAACACTATTACGTAACTATACATCAGCCGCAATATGATGGGAGAGGAGGGGGGAGGTGAGCCTCGGCGAGGGTTGGCCAATGGCCAAGCTGGATAGGCGGCAGCCGGTTCTAGGCGCAACGTGCCAACCAGACAAGTCGAGACGTGTCGAATTTTAGTGTTTTACTGTGCATTTTAGTGTTGATTAGAGAAGGAGTTTCATTGACAATGACGTCAAGGACGCTCGGTCAAAAATTTTCGTTCTCCTTTATTTGGACCGACTAAAAGTCTGAACAAACAGATTCTTCCTTCACATGCTGATTTTTTGCTGCACTGCCAGCACGTTAGATATTTTTTAGCCCTGGCTTCGGCCAGTCCGAAACAGGATGTCAGCTTCTCTGCAGTAGCTAATGTCGTTGCTGATGATATAGAGTCCATTTACACTAAGGCACCTTTGCCAAAGGTCTCTCGCGTGAGAATTATACAACTTATAAAAATTCTTCACGATAATTATTACTACATCCGTAACAAGTAAAACAGGGACAAAAAATGCCTGAAAACAAAAAAAGAGTACACACAATACATTTCTGACAGTCAAAAAACTTTATTGGACAGTCAGAAATGTATTGTGTATACTCTTTTTGTGTTTCCAGGTATCTGTTGTCCCTGTTTAACTTTTTACGTTTTGATAAGTTGTATAATTCTCGTGCTAGAGACCTTTGGCAAAGATGCCTTAGTGTAAATGGACTCTATATCATCAGCAACGATATTAGCTACTGCAGAGAAGCTGATATCCTGTTTTCTACTGGCTGAAGCCAGGGCTAAAGAATATCTAACATGCTGGCAGTGTAGCAAAGCGATCAGGGCGACGAGTAGCAACTTTTCCGCGCTATTACGATTCGATTCGGAAACTTTCGTGTAATTTGGCCTACCCTACTGGCCATCTCTTCTCTACAGCCTGGCTATGGAAGCTGCAAGATAACAGAATGGGTGAGGCTCACTTTGCTGTGCAAAGAGTTCCGCGTTCCAACTCGGTGAAGGTGCCCATATTGGTTGTACTGCCTGGAGAGTAAACACGAGCGTGGCACAACGGACGCCAGGGCTGGAGGGGGGACAGGGGGCTTTCACGAACTCTCCCGCCCACATTACAATCAACCAACTATATGTTTTCATTCATTTCATAAACAAATCGCACTGAATAAGAGACAATGGAACATTGTAGAATTAGTACACCATTCTTTCATTTTTATAATAATACCTACAAATGTCCAAAATTGTGTTTTTTTTATTCAAAAAATGTACCAAAGGAACATTTGAAACACAATGCCATCCAAATTAAAAAGAAAAAATTCATTTCAATAGCTTAAAAGTGCGCAATTTCAATTCTGAATCATAGCTAACTCATCTTTTCAATTTTTATTAGTTTTCAAGGGAATTTTTCTTTTGAGCTGTAGAGCACGTATAATAATGCTAGCTAAAATATCTCTTTAGGTAGATCTATCAGAAAGGTTGTCAGTTCGAATAAGTTACTACTTTTATAGAAAAGAGTGAGTAAACTTTTTTTTAATAGATGTTCTTCAAATTAGTATGAAATGTGACCTTTTTAATTCAAAAGTTTTCAAATTCAAATATTATATCTGATTTATGCCTCATTTATAAAGTTTTTATCAAAAATTATTCAACGATGACAGTTTAAAACTCTTGATTGTCAATTTTAAATTCTACAATCAGTGGCTAAAAAAAAGCTCAGAAAACAATTCCCGGTCTTTTCCCGCCTTTCAAAAATATATCCAAGTGACAAGCTGTAGAAATTTAACAATTTTAGGTGCTCAAATTTAGAAGATTTTATAGCCGTTTTCAGTTTACAATTGTTCATCAATTCTTTTAAAATGCAAAAAAAACTAGAAAAAAGTGTGTTTGCGACGTCACACTCCGAGTAAATAATACTGTTCGAATTCCGACCAAAAGGACCCTTACGAGAGTAGCATTTGTGGTGTGCTGTACCTTCGTATAATTATTGGTTACGCTTCATGCGTCACGGACGCACATACTCACCGTGCCGCGTTACACATACACACAGTCAGGCGATCGTCGGTAACTAGTCTCAATACACGTGAGAATCTTTCCTAATTTTCAGGTGAATCATGTGCAGTCGATTGACTAAGGTTTCTACTATTATTCTCGTCATTTATTCAGTCTCGCGAATCAATTAAATCAGGATTTAACGTCAATGTGCCTCATTACTCTCTCCCAGTCCACTGAGCTAATTTATTTTCTGTGCTATCTAAAACATTTTTGTCCTTCGCAAGCCAGCTTGATCCGGTTGAGAGTGGCGTGATACGATTTATTTTGACAGCGAGTTTCTGACTTGCAGTGTGTTCGGTGCTGGAGTGCGTAGGGGTTAAACACGCAAAGACAAAGGATATCAGTTCTGTGCTGTGGATGCTTTTGTGAATTCTGTGGGCATTGTGTCAGTGAAAATTCGGAATAACCATTGTCTTCAAACTTCTGTTAATTCGGTACATAAACCAAAGAGTGGGATCGAGAGCCTGTCTTACGAGTTCACTTGCTGTATCGCACGGCGGGCGGACTCCTGCTCCCCACCAGCGTTTTGTCCTAATGCTTCACCCGATGCTCACGGGCACGTACTTGTAAGACTCTCTGGCTCACTTTCAGGAATTTTTCTGTAGTACAGCAAATCTTCTTCTGACTTTTACGTGATTTTTTGCGCAGGACTAGATATAATCGAAAACTATTGGAGTGACATTCAAAAGAGTCATCTTGTTTGCATGAAGCAACGAACTGAAAAAACAAAAAACATTACATCAAATACATCGCAGAACAGATGTATAAAATGACCGCAAAAACCTACATAGAACGAAAGATCGCGGTGAGAACCATGTTGGAATCTCTTCAACCTAGACATGGTCCAGCTCCACCGACGAATTCCTTAGCGACTACCATCCTAAAGGGTCGAACTTCTTATTCGAGTGTCAAGAATTCAAGAAGAAGACTTGAGATCAACGATGGGAGTTCGTTGAATCAGCTTGTCCAATAAAAAAATGGTATTTATAGTGCTCAGGGAAGCATCACTCGATGCCTAATGGATCTTTACTATACCAATAACCACAACAGTAGCAACAACATCCTTGGGTTCAATATCGACGACGCTATACTTGCAATAGCCTCAGTCTATGTGACGTCCCTGACAGGGAAAAAGCATCTCATCAGAGCATTGATTGTTCCGTGCTTACAAACCTCTATCATCTCCAAAGCCTTAGCAAAGAAGCTCAAACTTCTTCAGCAGGAAGGCTGTGTTCAGTTGTCCGACCCTGGAGACGTGCGTATGAGGAACTCCAACGGTCACCGTGACATCACGCATCAATGCGGACATCAACTTCAAGACTGTATACTCTTATCGCTTGAAACCCTACCAACTATCGAACAGCCATCCATACCCTTAATTCTGAATGGCATCACCCTAAGATGCTTAGTTCTGGCTGTTGACTACACGAATGGGACTGGCCCAAGTAAGCTTTTGCTGGGAGCGGAGTCTATTCGTTCAACATCATTCACCCTGGACGGATTAAGGAAAGGAGAGAAAGGTAACCCGAGTGCACAACAAACAATCTTTGGCTGTATTCTCACCAGTCAAATTCAAGCAAGAGACTATAGGCTGGCTCCAATTGTAGCCCCTCAAAATTGTTGCTTGGCAAGAAATACTTTTTTTTAGGATGCTTCCAACCTGCATACAACACGGCGTGGCGGGCAGCAACGTGCATAGTACACCAGAGTCAGTGCCGTCAGTTTCACTGTCGTAAAAGGAGGTAGGTGGAATGTTCGGGTATCAACTGACGCATGCCCGAGAGAGTGGTGTTTGTGGTGTGCTGTACGTCCATACCATTATTAGTTACACTGTATGCCGGGTGCTTCGGCTTTCTTATACTGTCTTAGTTTCAACACATGAGAGACTCTCTTTGTTAATACTATCATTCTCGCCATTTATTCAGTTTCGAAAATCAATGCAATCAGGTTTCAAAGTCAATGTGCCTCATTACTCTGTCCCAGTCGACTAATCTAATTTATTTTCAGTGCTATTCGAAAGAGATCAAAAGTGGAAAGTAACCCGTTCTCAATTTGAAATAGCACAATTTTCAACTTTTAAATCCTAAATTGTTAAGTTTTTAGGCTTTTAATTTAAAATCTTCAATTTTGTGACACTTCGTTTAATTGATACACTGGGAATCCCATTCAAGTTCGGTTTCGGGCATGCTCCTAAAGAGCCGTGATTTAAAGCGAAAACAACATTCGCTCGCTCAGAACGTAGACAATCAGTGGCCTCTCGTCCCCTCGACCCCGAGGGGCGACACTCTAAGCCCGAAACCGCAGCGGCAACAATTCTCTGAACGACCTAAATGGGAAGGACTTAAATGGGATTCCCAGTGTACTGAATATTTACTTACGATGGGTTTTTTGCTTCCTAAATTACCCTTCTTTGCTCGAGACGCCCCATTGGATATTTTTTGTTTTTTCTGTAATATTTTAGTTAATAATTAGATTAATTAATATTTATGAGAATACGATAAGGATAATTCATAAAAAATATATAGCCTACTTTGGGAGATTCATCTTCGCTGGGAGTCTCAGGTTCACTATCACTAGAGATACTTTCAGATGCAGATTCTGATTCTTCATTTGAAGAATCTAAAATATGGAAAAAAGACATATTTATATAATAAATGAATAATGTAATAAAATTCAGAAGTTAAATTGAAGCTAATGATTAAACTTTTTCTGGCGAAAGTTCAATTACATTAATTGCTCTATAAAGCTCTAATATTAAAACAACCTTAAATAGCAGAAACACATATTCTAACCTGGTTTAAATTCGTCCCCTGATTCAGCACTATCATCATCTGGAATCACGAGCCTTCTTCTTTTACTGTTGACTGGAGTCACTTCTTCAATATCATCGTCATCAATAGACCTTTTACGATCCGAAGTATCCTTTTTTTCTTCAAATACGTATTTTTTTCGCTTTGGTGTTTCTGTTTCTGAGTCGACTTTATCTTGCGCTCTATTATCTTTTTCTTTAATTATAATTCCAAGTTTTGTTTGACCTACGTGTAACAGTTATTTTTTTTAATACGAGGAGTAAACCACTAAACATGTTCATAAAAAAAAAAAAAAAAAAAAAATTGATTAGCATTTCGAACTCGAAAGTTCATTGCCTCACTACCCGATTCGGGTAGTGTTTCTAGGTGGATAAATACTACCGTGTGGGTCCACCACACCCACGACGGGTCAACAACACGCAGTATTCCCCGAACGGTCACCCATCCAAGTACTAACCGCGCCCAACACTGCTTAACTTCAGTGATCTAACGAGAACTGGTGTTTTCAGCGTGGTATCGCCGTTGACATGTTCATATACACTAAAATTCAAGAATTCAAAAGACTTCAAAAATAATAAAATGATAAGGATGCATCCCAGCGGATGCATTATAAGGCAGCCCTCAATTCAAATTGAATTTTTTTAGAAATTATGAATATTTAGTGTGACCACGGGTGCCGCGATGTGAGATACTTTAAAACACTACGCGTTTAACAAAATACTAAAATAATTAGCTTATCTTAGGAAGCGATATTTTTTCATGTATTGTAGTTAGAAGATTGTATTTTTTTAGTATTGCAAGGAATTTAGTATAAATGAACTTTTGATTGAAATATTTGAATGTAGGATGCACTGCAAATGAGACATTTAGAAATTGTGAAATTTTACACAAAATGTTCAGCAACAAAACTTTGCTTCTGAAGGCCATGTCTCCGAAACTATGAGAGGTAAAACCTTTTCTTTCGTATTGTGGGGAATAGAATAAGCCATTAAACTATAGTAAATAAAATGTTTAAACGGCTTTCTCTTATGTTTTAAGTTCGGTCTGTAACATTCATATTTTAGGAAAGAACACCAAAAAAATACTTGAAAAAATCTTTAAAAAAAAGAAACATTAGTTTCATTTGATTAACTGTTTGCAATTTAAAAAGTCTGTAAGTTGTGCAACGTATTATTTAAAAAACTGCCCATATGATCTCAATGCGCGTATCGGCTCTATATTCACGGCCCTCAACAACGCCACGCATAAGATCATTGCATATACGGAAGACCTTGCATATCAACTCTTCCATTCCGTGCTTATATATCCCACGCCGTAAAGGCGGACGCGCACTTCCACATCTCCAGTGTCTTTATAACCGAATTTTCCTGGATAAAGCTCACATCGTCGCAAATGGAAGAGATTATCTCCTGAAAATCGTCAGTAAAGACGAGATGATTAACAATCAACCGTTCCTTCAGAAAGCGACGGAGCAAGCGTGCGAGGCAATTGGGATGAACCTCAAAATCAGAAATGAGGCAATGGCGTTACTTCATCTACATGCCTCACGTCTAAAAGCCCGGGTGAAGAAGGCAGCGGTCAATAACTGCCTCCAACCGCTGCTTGATAAAAAAAATGTACGGAAATATTCACAAAAATGTAAAAGATCAGTCCTTGCCGAAGGAGCTAACGTTTGATTTCCTCAAATCATCCGAGCTTCATACCGGCACAAGTTTCATTTTCGCATTCCAGCCGCCGAATGCGCAGAGGCGTTTCAGAGCATAGACGAAGCGTATAGTACTGCCTGTCCTTTTTTGGCGTGCTCGGTGTAGGTGACAGCATCACGAAAAACCTTATTCTTCAAAAAAATTCAAAAATGTGAATTCTCACATCCAAAAACCAAACAGAAGATATTAACCGATTCCAAAATTTTTTAAACGTTTTCTTCGAATGCCAACCCAAATATTTTCTACCGCGCCTAAATGATTCGATTATTTTAAGCACTTTCACTCTGCCCTATTAGAAACCAGAGTCATATGATTATTGTGTTGTAAGATAATTGACTTTAATATTAAGTACGTATGTTACAAAAATATTCATATAGTGAGGCAGATATAACAATAACAAATATTTTAGACAATTATTAAGAAAATTTAATATATAAGTAAATTAACTTATATGACAGAAATAGCATATTACTGTTTTTCTACAATTATCCTCGGGTATTGCCAGTTACATTCATTTTGAGATAATAAAAAGGGAACAGAAACTGCAGATATATAAACCTGAAAATTGTTTTTACTTCACATATCAGTAAATGTGTACGATAAGCTTGTTTGAAGAAGAAGAGCCTTTGGAGCTAAGAAAAGCATTATTTCGAATTTACAATGGCGATTGCATCGATTTTGTCTCTAGGATGCGACGTCATGTGATAGAATGAAAACTGTAAAATTCAAAATGGTTTTTTTTTTCTAGTTGCTTAATGCACTATATGATGCGTAACAATAACGAAAATCGCTCTCGTACGGAAGCGCCTATGCGCCACCTTCAGGCACGTACGCATGTATGCACTGACTTGCGCAAATGACGGTAACGAAGGCATAGCATACAGGTTGCGTTGCCTTCTTTGAAATGTCAGTTTGAACGAAACGTGGGAGAATAACGAAAAAATAGTTGTGGGAAATAGGGAAAAGTGATTTGGCAGTAAGCCTGCAATATTTATTTAATATTTATCAATAAAAACGTTAGTGAGTAACATAACTGCAAGGAGATGGTTATAGGTTATTATTTTGTCGAAAATAACCTATGTAGAAATTTAAATTTTCCAAAAAGGTTAAGTGTATACCTGTTTTCCTTAATTTTAACTGAAATCTTAAAACAATTAAAATGCTGTAAAGTCTGATTTAAGAATTAAAAATTTGGAATGAATTGCATTTCGAAAACCCCAGAAATAAAAATAAGAATTAGAGGTTTGTAGTAAATTAAGTTGTGATGTAGCAATTTCATATTTAACGCATCGACTTTAAATACTCTAACGAGCGAAATTCCAAATTCTTATTAGAATAATTAATGTGGCTCGAAATATTATTTTAAAACACATTCATTAAAAACTCTATACGTGTTTCAAGGGACTCTCTGCTCGCTCGTAACCTAAGAGCTTACTGTCAGCATGCTTACGCAGCATTCCAAGCTCCCGGGGACTAACAGCGAGCCACCTTGCGAATGAGGAGAGCAATGACTCGAGAGAATAATTTTAATCAAGAATTAAAATTACTCTCTGATGAAAATATGCTTTTTCTGAAGGTTGAATCCTTGATCAGTCTTCGATTAGAAAGGTCATTTAAATTAAAAATGAAATTGTTAGACCGGTCACCAATTCGACTTTGATAATACACAAATACTGGCCTATGAGAGAAACAAACCCCGTCGGAAAGTTATTGAAAATTATTTTATAAATAAATACCAAAAGGATGCCGTTAATTTACGCTATGAAAATAATAGTTTTCCGGAAACTTATAAAACCATTTTAAATAAAATTTAATTATTTCTTTCTTCTTTGTTTCACACTTTCTCATTTTTAAGTATAAATCTATACATTGAATCCATTGTTTCTTAATTGTTTGATCGCATTTGAAGGTTTTGAAATTCGTTATTATGATAGATTTCATTATTGAATGTCGTGTCAGTTTTCACCTTCATTGTTTTCCTCAGTAGACGTTCAACCAAGTTGGCGAGCGGTGTGTGAAGTCTTGCCAACTTGGTAAAATGGATTTTAAACTATTTCTAAGTTTTATAATTTTTATATGTTTTCATACAAATATTTCCTACATATTTTCTTGACTATAATTAATTTTTTGACTTTGTATCTGTCTGACTGGAAACACTTTATATGGATGTTTGAACTATTTATATAGGTATGTTTTTATTGATTTTTTTTTTTTTTTTTTTTAAATAAGTGGATTTTTTCAAGTGTTTTTAATCTATTGTTTAACAAAATTTGTCTTACCGAGAACATACTCATCATATTAGAGTAATTTCTTTCATCTACTAAATTAACGTTTTTGATTACTAAAAATTGTCACTCATCTTTTTGTTTTGTTTTTTGTAATGTTCCAGAATTTGACTTGAATAAATTTTTTGAAGAGGTTCCAAATTCAGGACCGAAACGTCTAACAATTTCGTTTTTAATTTAAATGACCTTTCTAATCGAAGACTGATCAAGGATTCAATATACAAAAGGTCGAGACTTACTCATCATCATTTTTTTGAAGGTATTTACATTTTTTTCTCTCTCCCTCAAACAACCCAATGACATGAGGGTGAATCGCGGAAGGGAAGTATACGAATACGACATACTGTACCTAAAATGTAAGATAAAAACAAAATAGAATTAGGGGAAGGAAAATTAATTCTAAGGCATAAGCCCCAAATTAAAAACATGTAAGAGAACCTAAAAGGAATGAAGGTATAGTTGTACTCGTTGTGCTGGACGGTCGCACCCACACACGCGCGAGGCACTCATTCCATCTCTCTCTCTCCGACGCTCTAAACATCGCCGTCTCATTATTTGCATGTAGCTACGCTGCCGCGACGATTGCAAGCCTGCTCACTCTACACGTTGTCCTCGCCTTCTTCCTCCCTATATTCTTACCATAAGCGCGCCTCCTTCTTGCGGAGAGCCGCACCATACATACACTCAGCAAAAATTTGTAACGCTAAAATGCTCGTTTCTTAAGATAAAAACGTTGGAATTAATATATACTTATATTTGAGTTGAAAATTCCAAACTGCATCAATTTCTATGCAAAATTAAATTAAAATTTCTTTTAGAAATATAAAGAAAGAATTAAATGAGCCACACTTCTGTACCGTGCTGGCGAGGTTCCTGTCTCACAGGTGCAAAAATTCAAACGAAAGCTTTTGGCAATACAATTGTCGCACACTTAGAAACCAAACTACCTGGCTTTGTTTGCAAACTCTGCTTTGACTCTCACGACGTATCCCTACCTTCCTAATTCAAATTCCGCAATTCCGCAAAAATCCCTACCTAAATCACCTCAATTATAAACCACCGGACAGAAGTCAAAACTGCAGTAACTTGAGCACCCTGGCACGCGCCGGAACTACCAAGACTTTTCCCGTCCGTACGTCTGGATTTCGAGTCAATCTGTAATTTTCTACGGCAAGACGAACCCCCACAACGGGTCCTATCCCGGTTTTAGCGGAACTATACTTTTCCGGACCAGTTACGGGAGCGAGCCGCCTGGACGAATGGTTTGACTGATTAAATTCAGATAAGAAAATTCGGAAGAAAAATTAAAAAAGAAAATCTCTATCCGAAGGGATTAAAGGCAATCTCTAAGTGATCTGACGTGACACAGATCAACTCTAGTTTTCGCCCGTCTGCACGTCGCGATTTACATTCCGCCGTGACATTGAGAGACGAATTTTCGGTACATAAGTCGTCGCGTCCTATTCCAGTTTAGTCGAGACTATACTTTTCTCGGATCGGCAATAGGGGTAAGCCGCAGCTACCGATCGAGTGGTCGATCAACGGAATTTGCAATCCGGACGAAAAAAAGTAAACTCTGTGCGAGGGAGGCAGGGCCGTACGGAAATGTTTCTTCATCGCATCCTATCACGGTTTAGCAGGCTACACTTTTCTCAGGCCAGTAACGGGAGTGACGTCGATTTCGTGTCCTATCCGGCCTGCTTAAAACGAAATTAGGTCAGTCTAGAGAATAGGTCAGTCCGAGAGTAGAGGTACCAACCAACATAAAAATAAATACAGGAACGACGAGTCTCTCGCCCATCCTTCAGTTTTGGGGAAGCCACCCCCCAACGTACCAACTTTAGCAATAAACAATATAAATAAAATCAGAAATTAATAAATATAATTAATGAATAAAATCAGCTATACATTTTTATACACAAAATTTTTACAAACAAATATTTGAAAATTCAGAATTTCATGTGTGACTCATCGTTCACAATTATGGTAGCAATGTCACAATGTCAATAATCAGATGAACTTTTGGAAAATAAGTACTTCCAAGTTAAATCTAAAACCCATGGGCATTAACTTGCTGGGGACCCAGCATTAACTTGGCAGTTTTTCCGCTTTTTAGCGAAAACACTGGAACATTTTTCAAGAGTTCTTTTCGACTATTTATTTAATTGGGAATGGCGTTTCTCAGGTTTACACACAAGAATAAGGCTTGAACCTTGTAGTCGCGCATTAACTGGCTAGATTGCCCCAAATCAAACCAAAAACCCATGGGCATTAACCTGCCGGGGACCCAGCATTAATTTTCTCAGGCATTTTTGATTTGGCAGTTTTTCCGCTTCGTAGCAAAAATAGTAGAAATCATTTCAAAAGTTCTTTTCAATTATTTCTTTAATTGAGAATGGCGTTTCTCACGTTTACACACGAGAATAAAGTTTGAACCTTGTACTCACGCCTTAAATAGCTAAAGTGCCACCAAATCAAACCAAAAACCCATGGGCATTAACTTGCCGGGGACCCAGCATTAACTTGCTTGGTATTTTTGATTTGGCCCAATTGCGGTTGATTCAAGAATCATTTTTGGTGTGAGACAGTCATTATTCCCAATTACGGTATGGTGGGAAGATGCCTAACCTTCCGGGAGCAGCGATGCTAAAAATAAGCCAAAATACCGGGCAGGGTTAAAATTGGGAACGAAAAATTCTGTCGCGGTAAAAACTGATGTTCGAGAACCCGAACCCGAATCAATCGTTTTTGTGACCCCTAAAGTCTCCAAAGAAATATTCGAGCTCCAGGAAATTGAAACCCAAAGGTTCAACAGTCACGACGAGTTTTCGTCCTTTTTCGAAAAACTGCTGAACCAGGCAGAGGCCTGAACAAGTTCTACCAATAACTATCAATAATCTCCCTAGCAATTGCCAGGGCCAATAAATCCTTGAGAAATTGCAAAGCCAAGGGTCGCGCTTTGACGAAAAGGAGGAGAGGAAAGATCTTCCTAATAAGGGTGCTCGAGAACCACAGAGAATTCAGCGGACTTCTGTCTTTTTCACACCCTTCTCTTACTTGTTTTACTTCATCAAGATTCCATGATAAAACATACTAAAAACATGTTATGCAACCGTAGCTCACTTTCTCAAGGGGGAATGGTAGCGTAAAGTCTGAACTGAAAGTAGTTTTCTATTCCGACTCCGTAAGCTTTCAGCTCCATGAGTGTATGTGTAGACTTAAGGCTCCGTTGCTCATGTCGAAGAGTAGGCGCACAAATATTCCTTTCACTGACAACCTCATGAATGAAAAGAAGGTCCAGCCGGGTTAACGTTATTTAATTCCGGCTTAGATTTTCCGAATTTTCCGATTTTGTGACTTAGAACATGGAAGCTCCAGTTGGATAATTCAGCGTCACCAATACCTATTGAGTTAGGAGATGCTATCGGACTGTAACTCACTTTTTTAAGGGGGAATGATACCGTAAAGCCTGAACTGGAAATAATTTTCTATTCCGACTCGGTAAGCTTTCAGCTCCATCAGTGTATGTGTAGACTTAAGGCTCCGTGGCTCACGACGAAGAGTAGGTGCACCACTATTCCTTTCACTGACAACCTAACCTCATGAATGAAAAGAGGGTCCAAGTTAAGGTTATTTAATTCCAGCTAGGATTTTCCAAATTTTCCGAATCCGTGATTTAGGACCAGAGAGCCCCAGTTAACAGTCCATCACAATCATTCATCCCCGCGAGAGATGTGATTACAATCCTTAATATTATACGGAGTACTTCATGAATCCTCCAGAAGGAGGAGAGACTTCCCCACCACCACACAAGAGAGGGAAGAGGGCTAGGGGAAAACGCCAGTACGCCGCTGAATCTCGCAAATCAGTCATATACCGTAATCTCGTCTTTCCCGAAAAGAAGGTAGTTCCCATATGCATTGTTCGGCCAACTGTTCGACCAGCAAACATCGCGCCTGAAGTTGCTCCAGTGAACCAAAACGCACCTATCCTAGTGATTGACCTAGAACTAGAGAAAGCCCTTCAGAAAAGGAGACGCGCCTTCTTGGAGGAAAATCATCCTAATCTCGGGGTTGAAAGTCGCGAACAAGAAGTCAGCGCACCAGTTGTGAGACTCGAAAACGGTGACGACGATACAGTCACCCTAGACCCGGAAATCAAAATCCCAGATTAGAGGCCCGACACCGTTCTCGGGAATTTAGGAAGTCAAATAAAATTTCGGTGTGGTCCACCTTAGTCCTAGCTTCGGAACCAATTGCTGAATATTTAGCCGAGAGTTTTTCCGATCACAGATCGATTTAACCAAACGATTTTATAATTAAAATTAAAATTAAATAAAAATTCCGGTCTGGTGAACTTACGTTACTCTTTCCTGCGAAGAAGGGAAACAAATGAATAGATGCCACCCTTTGTGACCGAATTCGCACCCCCTGCCGGAGGGCGACTGCCCACTTCGGTTGAACTACACGGCGACGATTTTCAAGACGGGTTTGCCGAATTAGCCTTCAACTGGAACACCAAAAACAATTTTATCGATAGGGGTAGTCTTAACGTCCCCTACCGATCTATCCCCGAGCACGAGGTTACTGTCGGAAATAGAACGCTACGTGGGGGGGAGAATTGGAATTGGAAATAAGAGAAGCAGATTTCCACTTCTGCGGTATCTCCAACCCGGAAGCTACCGGACTGAATCAGATAGGGGGGATAGCAGGAGTACGGTTGATCGAACACTTGTCCATATTGCATGGATTTTTCATGCATTTATCCAAGGAAGACAGCCTCAAAACTGGATCGATATTCCCTTGCGTGGATGAAGCGAACCCTCCCTCCCCGCCTAACGCACTTAGTCAGGGTGAGTCCAGGCTGACATCTCCACAGAATAGCTGCATTAGGAACCAATAAGGTCACCGGTATTAACTACACCGTGAAGGCTGCTTAGCCACTTTTACTAGAAGATCCCGTTAATGAAAATGACTAATCCCGACAATGATGACACGAATCCGAACAGGAGTAATAACCTCCTGGGGGTCAATTCTAATATTACGCTTTCCAACCCAGCTGCGAATCTGGATGCAGCTGCAACCATGGTCTCCATGCTGGTAAGCATGACATTGCAACAGAGCATCTATCATATTCCGCAGTTCGACGGAAAGACCCCTAAGCTTAAAGAATGTTTGCAAGACATCGCGAATGGCGCGGTTTACATTGCCGAGGCAAATGAACCTGGGTTCATTAAGATCGTCCTCAACAAGCTCAAGGGAATCGCCTGCGACAGCGTTAGGGACAAGCGCTTCATTAGGGTGAACGAATCAATCGGTCACCTGAAAAAACGGTTTGCCCCTACAAAAAAATACCAATGGTACTTCGAAAATATAGTGAATCTCGGTATGCGTCAGAACGAAACGGTAAGGGACTATTATGACTAAGTCCAAGGCCTCCTAAGCGGTGCTCGACATGCAGTCGACAAAAAATACACTAAGGTTTACAACTTGGGAGCCGCGGATGAAGCAAAGGAAAGTAGCATAATAATGGGAACCGTGACAGATGTCGCGCTCGACGCGTTTATAAAGGGGCTCCAGACGAGATGTCCACCTTCGTAGATACCGGAAGCCCCAAGGACCTCGATGAGGCCCTAGATCATGCCTTACATATCGAAGAGAGGCAAAAGCAACTGGAGAAAGCCAAGAATCACCTCTCTGCCTATCCCATGTTCTGACCAAGGGAGGAAGCCCATGATCGACCGCGGTCACCTAGCCACTACTCGAGGCAAATGGAGAGGAAGGACAAAAGGGAGACGCAAGATTCGGAAAGAAATGGCTTAAGCGGAGATAAGGATCCGATAAATTATCCACCTCCCGCTCCTGTAAAATACCTGGCCCCCTACGCTCCTTACCCACTTCAATACCAATCCCCTATCATCCTTTCCCTCCTAACATCCCCTTCCCTTATCATTACCCTCCACATTTTTTCAGCAGGAACCGAAATAGAAAGCTCCCCGGTCGTCTCTTTGACAGCACCAGAATTAATACGCTCAACATGCAGCTTCCTAGAAGATCCGGAATCTGATGTGAATTTGATAAAAATTAAAAGATTGCTCCTCGAAATAAAATACGAGCCGGACAAGGCCGTCCTTCTGACAGGGATACATCTAGACCCTGCAGTGGCGATTGGAACAACCAGGATCACCCTATTCGGCACCTTAGTCGAATTCCACGTCGTGAAGAATGACTTCCCAATAACCCCCGATGAGATCCTCGGAAAGCCTCACTTACGGCAAGAACAAGCCCAAATATCTTTCAGGCACAATTCGTTAGTCACCATTTCGGATCCAATCAACCCGATCCCATTTATTGATATAGAGTCTAGATCAGACCGGGCATCGCTCAAATCCGAAATTAAACCCTTCGCTAAGATTCTAAAAATCAAGGCTAGGACGAGGCAACCAGTCGCCATAAATGTCCTCAATCCCGAAATAAAAGAGGGATACAGAACGAAGTTCTGTATGAGGATCTAGGATACACACCCCTGCGGGAGTGTGGCGGCCATGTTCTTGCCATCAACACCCGGGAGGAGGATGTGGAAAGGAAATGGGTAGCTCCTACACGGATCGTGTCAAGACAATTAAGGAGAGCTTACGCATTTCAATCGCCCCCCCCCCCCCCCCCCCTCCCTAGAAAGCGATGGAGGCCGAAGAAAACACCGGTTCCGGAAAGCGAATCCGATGTGGCCAATGTAACGTCAGAAGGAGCCCCACCACTCAAACTAGAAGAAAGCTCCATAGGTAAGTGACTGTTGAGAAAAAGAGAAGCAAGTAAATCGCCGGTCGCTACAAGTGAATCCTCGAGCGAACCATCTTCGGATGATGAAGACTCTAATTCTTCGCACGCGCCTGTATTTCGAAAATCTTGTACCGTGTTGCCCGACTTGGAACCTTCAGTAGCAGTTAGAAGGGATGACTCGGCCCCAAAAAGTGCTCACCATGGAATGAAGAACCCGCTTCATGCAGCTATCATGAAGGCGAAGAACCGAAGGCTGGGATAGGAGTCTGGTTCGGTCCAAATAACCCCTTGAACGTCTCACAGCGCAGTCAAGGTCGCCAGACCAATAATGCAGCCGAGATCGAAGCAGCAACCATAGCAGTCCAAAAGGCCCACGAAGCCAGTATCAAGAAGCTCCGAATAAAAACCGACTCGAAGTTTCTAGTCAGCAGCGCAACTGAATGGATCCTTAAGTGGGAAGCAAATTACTGGAAAACTTATGAAAATAAGCCAGTTAAGAACCGCTCCGCATTCGAGAGAATGAACATAGCTCTGGAACCCTTAGAAGTGATTTGGGAACACATTCCTGGATATCAAGGAATCCTCGGTAACGAAATGGCTGATAAATTGGCCCGAGAAAAAGCGTCGAGGGTCCAGCAACCACCTTAGTAATTGAGTCAACCTTTCTTCCCGAATCAATTACGATTCGAATGCCCCCGACCAAGGCAAGCTTCAAGGAAGACCTTCAGAAATCCTTTGCGCACTTCGACGTTCAAACCTCTCTCAGATGGGACCATGAAAGAATGGAAGAAAGCTACCAACTGCCGTGCACATATGTCTCCGAAGGAGAACAGGATGAAGAATTACTCAAGTAATTAGAGCAGTTCGACCCCTGCAGAGAATACGATGACGAAATTTTCGCGGAAAAGGTGAAAAGCTTTTTGGAAAACTATGAGAAACAGGTTTCGCAAATAGCCTAGTGAGAACTCAGAACCCGAATTAACACAACCCACTCCACCTATAGCCACGGAAATCTGCGCTAAGGAAACTCTTAGCCACGCTAGACAACTCAAACAGCTACCTTCTTCCCCCATAAAAGATTCCGGCGTGGTGAGAAGAAGCACCGTACGATTTAAGGATCCTCCCGAAAAAGAGGATCCCATCCCAGGGTCCCCCATCGTTGGACGAAACCAACAAATAGGAACCCTATCCGTTACCCCAGCACCTGCCTTGGCGCGACGGTAGTTTACTTGGTGGTCACAAGGGTGTGACCAAAATATACCGTCGCATTAGGGAGAGGTACTGTTGGCCGGGTTTACGAGATCAAATTAGCGAGTTTATCCGCAGTTGTCGAAGCTGTCTAGAGCAGAAGCTGGTACGAGCTAGGACTCGGGAACCTATGCTCATAACCGACTCATAATTAACTTCAGTAAATACTGCATAGCTGTCCCAATGCCTGACCTCAAGACAACCACTATAGCTCATGCACTGGCCACTTCCCTGTTTTCCCAATATTGTGCCCCTCGAAGTATCATAACTGATAGGGGACGGAGCTTCGTGAGCAAGCTCATGAAACACCTTGAGAGATTGTTCCAAGTAAAACAACTGAACACCTCCGGCTACCGACCCCAAACGAATGGGGCCCTTCAAAGAAGCCACATAGTTCTGACAGATTATGTTAAGCATTACGCTGATGATTATGATGATTGGGATCGATTGCTCCCTTTCGATAGAGGACCAAGCCTACGTTATCAAGGAAGTGAGGGACGCTAAACTCGAACGAACCCTAATGAAGAATCTAAAGATAGAATATGCCCTTTCTAAAAAGTTTTCTTATTCTCTCCTATGACCAACTATCAAAGGCAAAAATTATTAAGGCGTTTGGCCACATGTAGCAGTCTCTCAGGTTATTGGGGCTCTATCCTGTCTTGGACTTCCTTCCTTTTCCGAAAAGAAATTCTAATTCGTGTTTCTTTTAGGTAAAAGATGATGAACCTATGGTCAATAATCCTCCTGGTTTCCTTTACCATCTTGGAAGGTTCCAACCTCACAGCTTATAGGAGCACTCCTTTAAGGGCCAGTACAGGAGTTTACTACGAGCATCTGGGACCAATGAGACGAGTCGCTGGAACGTGCAGGGTCACCGTGTTCCTGGACTTGCAGAAGATCCAAGGACCCCTAGATTCTTACCAACAGCGATTCCAACATTTATCTGCGTTTTAACTTACCGATGGGAATGAGAAGCCAACGAGCACAACCACTACTGGGAATCCTAGAAGCACTGAATCGCGTGCTAAGACGGTAGACTCTAGCCTTAACGACTACATCCGTACCGCTCATCGCATCCTGGAAGTCATTCACACGTCCCGCCAAGGGAAGATGCATCTCTCACTCCTGACGTCCGAAGAACTGGAGGCTTGAATTCTCTACCCCAGGACCTCAGGTGGACGTCGAGGAACTACCTAACATAGTTACCATCACAACCATATATAAGAAGGAAATCCTGAGCATACTAGTGGACATTTCACTATTGGAACTATCTTACTACCTAGCATACCTACTACATCCAATACCTGTATTCCAATCGGTATTAGGAAATGATTCTGGAAGTGCATACCCATACCAAAGTTTACCTGCATTGCCGTTGGAGAATCCCAACGGACATACATCCTGCTGGACAATCAACGCATAGAGTCCTGCAAAAAAACCCCCCACTACAGGGTCTGCAACAACAACTCGTCCGTTAACGAAATTGCTACCCATCAAGCATGTGAAAGCGAGCTGCTATTGAACCCTTCAACGAAAGTTCTCCGAAGATGCGACATCCGAGTGTCCTACAATAAGGAATCAGAATGGGTCCCTATTGACTCTTTGAGTGGCTGGCTCTACTCTCCTTAGCTGAGTCCACCGAGCTGCGGTGCTCCAATCAAAACACGTCTCTAGTCAGCTTGAAAGGAATTGGGATAATACAGATCGCACCCGGTTGCCATCTCGAGGCACATGATGAAACATTTTTCGGAACAGACAGCGAAACCGGAACAACGGAGGTCATCTATGAGCCGCTCCTCCACCTTAATCTGCCTCACCTACCGCCAATTTTAAGAGAACATGGGAACTTCAGCACGAAAGATGAAAAGAAGAAACCGCACATGGTGGACGATTCCGTCAATGATGAAGCCTTCCTTGCCAACGAGGTGTCTCTGGATGACTTGGAAAAACAAATTAATGACATGAATTTACAACACCGAGTTAAGGCCCAACACTTAACGCTGATTCAAGGTTCTTACGTGGGACTAGCCCTACTCGCCATAGGCCTCTGGTGCTACTGCTGCTACCCTCTTGCCAAATTTGGCATTACCAGAGTATGTCATGAGAAGGGCCCGAAGGACTCCAACTACGACCAGGTCAATTCCGAAGCGAAGAGGCCCTCGGAAAACACTGAAGAAGCCCGTATCGAGATCGAGCTACCTATGACCAATCGAGAATCTTCAACAAGCACGAGCAGTTGTGCCTGTAAAGGAATGCCTGCAATATCACCAAGGGTTGCGACGCAGCCCTCGGCGCACACCAGTTCAACTACATCAAGGCTAACGATCGACTCCCTACGCAGATGCTACAAACATTCTGAAATTAAGCAACGTATACTGTCTGTATGTGTATGGGTATGAATGGATAAACTAAGTCATTTCCGTTCCAATGAGCATAGCTTGGAAATTTAAAGAAAGAAATCGGGCTCCCCTCACTCGCAAGTTACCCTAAATTTCGGGGACGAAATCATCAAATTCCAGTGTGGTTTGTTACGAGCGAATCCCCAAATTTTTATTACAAGAATTAATGTGGCTCGAAATATTATTTCAAGCCACATTGATTCAAAACTCTATATGAGTTTCAAGGGACTCTGAGAGTAACCTGAGAGTTTACTGGCAGCATGCTTACGCAGCATTCCAAGCTCCCGGGGACTAACAGCGAGCCAACTTGCGAATGAGGAGAGCAATGACTCGAGAGTATAATTTTAATCAAGAATTAAAATTATTCAATGACATGAGGGTGGATTGCGGAAGGAAAGTGTACGCATGTATGGAATGAGTAGTGTGCACCTAGGCCTAGGTGAAAGAGCAAATGAAAAAGATTACGACATACTGTAGCTAAAATATAAGATAAAAACAAAATAGAATTTAGGGAAAGGAAAATTAATTCAAAGGCATCAGCCCCAAATTAAAAACATCTAAGAGAACCTAAAAGGAACGAAGGTATAGCTGCACTCGTTGTGCTGGACGGTCGCACACACAAACGCGCGAGGCACCCATTCCATCTCTCTCTCTCTCCGACGCTCTAAACATCGCCGTCTCATTCTTTGCATGTAGCTACGCTGCCGCGACAATTGCAAGCCTCCACACTCTACACGTTGTCCTCGCCTTCTTCCTCGCTATATTCTTACCATAAGCGCGTCTCCCTCTTGCGTATAGCCGCACCATACATTATGACTATAGCGGTTCAATGCACCTCGACTCTCTTCTCTTCTCTTCCTCTTTCCACGCTATCCTCCCATAGACCGTTTTAACTCCTCACCCTACATACTATAGACCATAGCCGGACAATACGAGCACGTGGAAATACCAAAACAACACCACGTGCTCACTCAGCAAAAATTTGTAACGCTAAAATGCTCGTTTCTTTATGATAAAAGTGTTGGAATTAATATAGTTATATTTAAGTTGAAATTTCCAACCTGCATCAATTTTGATGCATATTAAAAATTAAAATTTTTTTTAGAAATATAAAGAAAGACTTAAAGCACCTCACTTCTGTACCGTGCTGGCGAGGTTCCTGTCTCACAGGTGCAAAAATTCAAACGAAAGCATTTGGCAATACAATTCTCGCACGCTTAGAAACCAAGCTACCTGCCTCGTCAATTTTGCAAACGCTGCTTTGACTCTCACGGCGTATCCCTACCTTCCTAATCCAAATTCCGAAATGCCGCAAAGATCCCTACCTAAATCACCTCAATTATAAACCACTGGACAGAAGTCAAAATTACAGTAACTTGGACAACCTGGCACGGGCCGGAACTACCCAGACTTTTGCCCGTCCGTACGTCGGGATTTCGAGTCAATCTGTAATATTCTACGGCAATACGAACCCCCGTAAGTCGCAACGGGTCCTATCCCGGTTTTAGCGGAACTATACTTTTTCCGGAACGGTAACGGGAGCGTGCCGCCGGGACGAATGGTTTGACTGATTAAATCCAGATTAGAAATTTGAACGTAAAATTAAAAAAGAAAATCTCTATCCGACGAGAGTAAAGGCAGTCTTCTAAGTGATCTAACGTGACACAGATCAACTCAAGTTTTTGCCCGTCAGTACGTCGCGATTTAAATTCCGCCGTGACATTGAGAGACAAATTCTCGGTACATAAGTGGTCGCGTCCTATTCCGGTTTAGTCGGGACTATACTTTTCTCGGATAGTCAATAGGGGTAAGCCGCAGCTACCGATCGAGTGGTCGATCAACGGAATTAGCAATCTGTGGAAGAAAAAAATTAGACTCTGTGCGAGGGAGACAGGGCCGTAACGGGAACGTTTCTTCATCGCCTGCTTAAAACGAAATTAGGTCAGCCTAGAAAATTTTACTTTTTCTCGAATCTCCAAACGAGACAGAGTAATTTTCTCGTAAGGCTGCAATTCTCCTTTATGAGGAATAGAAACATTTTCTACTTATCATGAAAGTGAATTCAGAGAAGTGACAGGTGCTTGCGTGCTGAATCGCTCTCGCGGATGACCTAAGAAAAGACTAGAGTGGGTAAATAAACCCACACGTTCGTGTGTGACAAATGCAATTTCAATTTAAAAGAATAACTACCATTTTTAATAATAAATATCGAATAAATATTGCAGCCTTACCTCCAAAATACTTTTCATTATTTCCCACAAATATTTTTTCTTTATTTTCCCACTTTTCGTTCAAACTGGAATTTCGAGGAAGGCAACGCAAGCTGTATGCTATGCCTTCGTTACCGCCATTTACACAAGTCAGCGCATACATGCGTACGTGTCTGGAGGTGGCGCATGGGCGCTTCCGTACTCTGGGGATATTTTAAACACAGGCAGTTGAGCATTTCTTCAGCAAGAAGATGTTCCTTCTCGTCGCAGATAATACATTCTGTTCGCAGCATGAAGTTGTTGCTGTTCGCACCTAATACATTCTATTCGCAACATGAAGCTGGTTCGCAGAGATGCTTTTGTTTTTTACTGCAGTTTTTTTTTTTTTTTTTATTTATTATTTCAAAGTTTCGAAAAATCTTCAAAAACTGAACGCGTTTTGGGATTTTTTCTTAGTAAGTTATAGTAATCGAATTTCATTCAAAATCGGTAAGTTACCTCTTCTAAATATTCTTTGACTAGAAAAAACATTCCCCTTCTCATCCCCGTCTCCTGTAAGGGTGGGGGAAGGGCAAATATCATAAAAAGGAGCCATTTTATGGTCGTTATTTTTCTAGTCTAAAGTGTGCTGGTGCGATCGGCTAAGGCGTTAAAAGCGTTAAAATGTATCATATTTAGAACATTATTACTTATATATACATCAGCCGCATTTATGATAGGAGGGGAGGGGGGAGGGGAGCCTCAGCGAGGGTTGATCAGTGGCCAAGCTGGGTCGGCGGCAGCCGGTTCTAGGAATTCGCATTACCGCTGCGCGCAACGTCCCATCTAGACAAGTCGAGACGTGTCGAATTTCAGTGTTTTACTGAAATGAGAAGAAGTGGACTTCTCCACGATCTGATTTGATTGGCTGAGTGCAATGGCGACGGGTATGGCCTTTCTTATTGCAGATGGAACATTGCATCTCTCTAGTTGGCTCCGGACAATCTTTAGATATGTGTCCATAATTGTTGCAATTATAACATTTGTATTCAGCTTTTTCATTTTTCAGTGGCGGACGCTGATCAGGATTTATCGTGGTCTTAGCATATGAGGATTTAGCTCCCCCCCTATCCGTCAATTATTTCGGATTATTCTCCGTCTTTGTTTTCTCCCGAGTCCCATCCCTGCTTAATCGAATTCGTTCAACTCATTCATTTAATTTTCCCTGTCGCATGAGGTCGTGTAGAAGGTCGTCATCATCCACATGGTTCCTCGCACTGACAGCTGCACATGAATCCTCAGACCAGAGACCGCTAAGCACTTGATCTTTCAATTCACTAAATTCCAGTTTCAGTTCGCGGCACAATCTCACCTTTTCGTGGAAATGAGGAATTATTTTCTGACTTTTCACCTGGACATTTTCTATCATTCGTTGCCATTTAGAAGACTTTCTTCTTCAACGAAGGTCTTCTTAAAAGCCTTTCGAAAAACTTCCCATGAGATTAATTCCTTAGATCTCCCTTGGAACCAATGTTTGGCTCCGTCTCTCAGATGTGCTCGAGCAGTTTCAAAGGTGAAACTATCTGGCCACCGATGTAATTTCTGCATGCTCTCAATATTTTCTATCCAATTTCTAGCTGTTATTCCCTGCTCTCCATCAAATATTTGAATATTTTTACTTAAATCAGGCATTATATGAGATGAATCGGATTTTGGTTGTAACGCACTATTTGTCGTTACGAATCTTTCCGTTTGCAAATGATCAATTAGTCTATCAATCGTGTCATTTTTACGACCATTTTCTTCCATAAATATTTTAAAAAGATTTTGCATATCGAACGTGGTATTCGCTTGAACATTGTTGTTATTAGAAATCTGAGGAGCCGACTTCGTGCATAAGCCTGATTGGACATTAGTCTTATCAAAGTTATATTTGAAATTCGGTAATGGAGAATCGCGTTCTATCTGATGTACTTCAGCAATAACCTTAACTTTAAGAGAATTACCGTCCTCGAACTGTACTGTGGAATGGCTAAAACGATCGATTTATTCGCGCTGGAGTTTTTCTATTCTCGACCTATCCGCCTGCCTTAATGGTTCTTCGTTCTCTATAATTCTAGCTCTTAAAGTGACGTCATTTTCAATAATTGTTGGTTCAGTTACATGACTAATTTGTGAAAGAGAATCCGTAGAAAAAAAAAGAAGTGATTGATTCGATAAATTGGAAATATTCGTTGCATAAGACATGTTTTGTTCGACTGGAAGTCCACGTGCAAATCGCTCAAACTCATCTATATAACTACTTTTAGTTTGATTCATTTCGGGGTCTAATTGAGCCATTTTATTTCTAAATTTTTATTTATTAAATATTTTATCAGCCGTTATTTTGAAATCAAACATTATTTTGACTTATCGCACATAAATTTCGCTGCACTAACATTAATTGCGAAAATGTTGCGCTTACCTTTGATCCCCTACGCACATATCAATATCCTTTATTCTCAATACGGTTATCCCTTGCAAGGGGAAAAGGGATATACTCAACCTACTTACTTCAAGTAAAAACTGGCTGTACATGAGCCCAGTGAATCACATGTTTTGTCTTACAGTTCGCACTCTTACGCGTAATAACTTACAGCTTTCCTTTTACGCTCAAAAACGCACAAAATGATCGCACCTATTGCTCCATTGCGACACCCTCGTAGTCTGTGGGGAAGTTCATCCCACTTCTGAAATGTTAACGTTATCCTTATTTCACGCACAGTTTACTTTCATTTTAAAAACCCTAACGAGCTATGAAAATAGTTTTCAATAAGTCACTCTCCAGATTTAACAATAATATTAGGGTTTATTATAAACATCAGAAACCAGATGACAAAGAGTTCGCACAATTCGCACAAATGCTCTTACAACCATCAGTCCCCGTTCCTTCGCTTAGCAATCTGAACTATTTCCTTTTTGTTTCCGGTCAAAGATTACCTAACCTAAATTCTATTCCCTGCGTTTGAATAAATTTTTAACACGACACAAATTGCGCTCGCACGTCAAAACGTTCTGAGTAAGAAATCACTAAAAAAAAGTCCAACTTAACGATAGAGTCATCGGTCGTCAGATGGCAGCAGCAGGATCGCTCGTTCCCGAAATCTAAAAGGCAACCCTCGTATACATTTTTTACCTGGAAAATCTAGGGTTAAATTTGACATTTTGGACAAAAAGTTGTATCATTGGATACCATGGGCACTCAAATAATATATTACATGTGTTCCCTCGTGAAAAGGAAGACCAACTTAAGATCACATTAACACCAGTTTCAAACCACGTTTGGTCTTTTTCTGGTCTTTTACCTTTCAGTCTATGCCTGCAACAATTTTAGGGCATTGGAATAGACACCACTATCTCTCTCTCTTAAATAAGGATAGCTATCTGTATCAACAGACTAGCTATCTAAAAGTCCCAAAGAACCTGGGATGACTTATTATTATTTACGAGATCTAGAGGCTTCAAAGAGTTTCCGTTATATTTATGGAACGCTGTCCCTCCCTCCATCTCGTCATCTCTTTCTGTTGAAAGTTACAAGAAAAGAGCACCCCCTTTACAATCTATGACTCGTGATAAGCCTAATAATGATGGGATATTGAGGGTTCAAACTGCCGGGCCAAGAATATACCTGCCTATACTGTGACCTCAAGTTGGTTTTTTTTTTCATGAGTGTTACATATATATTCTAATAGATTTTGTTATACAGAATTCAAATATGGGCTTTAAATTAGCCTAGGACTTCCTGTTTGTAAAAAAAAGCAATTTAATTATCTGTTTTAAGCCTTCATTGCATGAATGATTTCCACTAATCTAAATTTTACTACCTGTCATATTAAAGAGGGTTTGGGGTCGTCGAATTGGAATACAAAATAAAAATGTCAAAATCCAAAATAGCCGATCCAATATGGCGGACCAATGTTGTGAGATCGAGCCGATATGACTGCAAATGACTTCAGGGGCGGTTTTCGGGTCGCTGGTTTCGAATCAGAAGTCAAAATTTCCAAATTTGAAATGAAGGATCCAATATGGCGGAATTTTATTGTGAGAACATAACCGATTTTATTAAAAATCGTTACTTGGGGTTCTTTTTTATCTTCGATTTCAAATCTATTGTGAAAATTCAAAAATTTTATGATTTGAATTTGAATTTTAATTTTAAATGTCTGCTGCAGTATTGCATCAGACATTTAATATTTTTGAATTTTCATTATATACAGGGTGTCCCAGTACTCAAAAAATATTTTTCTATTTTTGAATTTCAACAAAAAAATGGCGTCGAAAATGATTATAAAAAAATTCTGCCAAAGCGAAATTCTTTTGAAATCAGCAGATCTTTTTAGTTCCGCAGAATTCTCTTTTCAAGAATATTCTGCTAAATTCGAAAGAAAACAGGATAATCTGACTAAATTCAAAAGAATTCTACCAAACCTAAGAGAATTCTACTGAATTTAAGAGAATTAAACAAAGTTTGAGAGAATTTTACACATTTTAAGAGAATTCTACTAAATTCAGGATGAATTCTACATTATTCAAGAGAATGCTGTTCATCTAACATGTTAATCTAACTGTTAATCTACAACATTCAAGGGAATTTACAGAATTCATGAGAATGTTGTAGAATTTGGTTGATTGTGGAAAATATTTTTTGCAACACCCACCTCGAAAGTGCTCCCGTTCCGTGTAGCTAAATTATACGCGAAGTGACTCATTCCGGATAACAACGCGGAAATAATATTGGCGCATGCGCAGTTCGATTCTTATATACTTTCCAAATCAGCGAAATGTACTCGCATGCGCACTTTGCTGATAAGCAACTTTCCGCATCGCGACAATTCGGGGGCAACGTAACAACAGCAGCGCTCAGTGTTTTAATGATTGAAGTTTTGTTTTCAGGGTTTCGGCGCCCCCCCCCCCCCTCCCCCGGGGGCAAACGAGCATAAATGCCAAAAAAAAATTTCAACAAATTTTTTTTCAAAAATTTTTTTTTCATACATTTTTTTCAACAATTTTTTTTCCCAATTTTTTTTTCAAAATATTTGTTCACGAAATTTTTGTTCACAAAATTTTGTTTCAAAATTTTTTGTTAACAACATTTTTTTTCCAACAAAATTTCTTTACTCCACACACTCTTGTCGACGGCACATGAACTGTCGACCTTCTAACGCGTGCTTCTGATTGGTTAATCTTTAATTGTGAATTACTCGGTGATTATTAACTTAAGCAGAATTTTTTTATAATTATTTTCAATGCCATTTTTTTGTTAGAATTCAAAAATACAACAACAGAAATTTGAGTACTGGGACAACCTGTATATATATAATTCACTATTGTCCACAATATTGGATCGGCCATTTTCAATTTTGACATTTTTATTTTGTATTCCAATTCGACGACCCCAAAACTTCTTTAATACGACGACAAACGAATAGTCAAATTTAAATCTGTGGAAATCATTCATGCCATGAAGGTTCAAAATAGATAGTATTCGGATGTTGAATAATTCAATTGCATTTTTCTTACAAACAGGAAGTCCTAGACTGATTTAAAGCCACTATTTGCATTCGACATGACGAAATCAATTAGAATATATATATAGTTAAAAGTTTGTCACAAGGACAACCGCAAGATTTCGCCGGGAGCGGGTGCTAATCTGAAAAATTGCACCCGCTCCCAGCGAAATCGCGGTAAAATTTCAGCTGTAACCACGTCTCACGACCGTGAGATGGGTGGTTACAGTCTGCGCGAATTCAATACGATGATCCGGCGAAAGTCTCGTGCACCCTGAGGACACGGAGCGACCCAAGGACGACCGCCTTCTGCATTCTCCCTGCAAGTGTCTGAGCATTTTGTTGACACGCAGGGATGCTTTTCAGGCTATTAACAAGTGAAACCTTGGCACCTCCAAGAGCGCCAATGATCAGGACGATTAGCTTAACAGAATATTCCGGGTATAACCGTCGCAACTCCCTCATAAGGTCTTTATACCTTTCTTTCTTTTCTTTCTCCTTCGCTGTGACGTTTTTGTCCGCTGGTGCCGAAAATTCGATAACGAACATGGTTCGTTTCTCGAAGTCAAGAAGAACCATGTCAGGCCTCGAGTGCGCAACAGAAACAATTGTCGAGAATATGAAGTTCCGATATATGCGGCACTTCTCATTTTCGACAATTGACTCTATTTCTCTAGGGGCGTTCAGCGGAGAGGTATTTGGGCTAATGCCGTAAGAGTGACAGAGATGGTAATAAAGCACTCTCAGTGCCGCATTGTGCCTTTGGATGTAGGTTGTTCCCGCATGAGCTGGACAACTAGATAGTATGTGTCCTAGATGCACGGGGTGTTCATGACACGCTCTGCAGCTATCATCGGGAATATCTTGGCTCAAAATGTGGCGACGGTATGCTAGAGTGGAAATGACACCATCTTGACATGCCAAAATGAAGCCCTCTGTGCCCGACTTCAATCCGGCTGATCTAAGGAAAGCAAACGTCAGCTCATACGACATCGACTGATCTTCCACATTTCTGTGGAAGATGCCGTGCATCTTCTTGTCGAGGAGCTCTTCGCGGAAGTTTTTCTCCTGTGCTTTCTTAATCCGGGCCTTCAGGAGTGAGTATTTAAGATGGATAAGATTTGATGCATTTCGCTCACCCCTGATATTGAAGTCAAGGCCGAGTGTTTCAGCAGCCTCTTCTGCTGCTTTGTAAAGAAACGCCCCTTTGCCTACTTCTTCGTGTTTTCTGACCATTTTAAGAAGAGGATCTTGTCCATTTGCGACAATATGTGCTGTACCCAGAATAATCCTGTTGTGAAGACATTCAAGATTCACTATTCCACGACCACCTTGACGGCGTGAGATGTAAAGTCGTGGAACAGAAGACTTAAGGTGCATGCTTTTGTTCATGTGCATAACCTTTCGGGGCCCGATGTCGAGGGATCTGAGCTCGTCCTTCGTCCATGGAACTACTCCAAATGAATAGAGTACTACTGGGACGGCAAGCATGTTCGTTGCAGATACTTTTTTCCTCGCCGACAGTTCGGAAGACCATATCTGTCGGAGGAGACGTTTGTATCTGCATCGGAGAGTATCCTTTATAGATGTTACGTCCTGAATGCGGCTTTGTGACACGCCCAGGTATGTATAGGTCTCTCCAGCGCAAAGGTGTCGTATAGCGCTTCTGTCAACGAGTTCAGGATCTTCGAGGATGCCGTTAAGTTTTCCTTTCTTCAAATTAACCTTGGCGCATTTCTCTAACCCGAACTCCATTCCAATCTCTTGAGTGTACTCTGTGACAATTTTCAGAGCTAGATGTAGTTTCTCTTGATTTCTAGCATAGAGCTTAAGATCATCCATGTAAAATACATGAGTTACCTTATGCTTTCGATTTCCAGGTTTGCCACAGAGGTACCCTTCGGAATGGCGAAGTGCGAGAGATAGTGGCAATAATGTGAGGCAAAAGAGGAGAGGACTCATGGTGTCGCCCTGAAATACACCTCTCTGAAAGGTGATACTGTTAGTGATCACACGATATTTTCCAGATAAGATGGTAAATCTGGTTTTCCAAAGCGGCATTAATCTCTCTATGCATCTCACGATGTGTGGATGAACCTTCAAGCTTTCCAACAGACAGATGATAAGTCTATGGGAGGTTGAATCAAAAGCTTTTCGGTAATCTATCCAGGCCATCGATAGAGATCGTTGATAGGATGCTGCATCTTTACAGACACACCTATCGATGAGCAGGTTCTCCCGACACCCTGCTACGCCTTTCTTCGAGCCACGTTGTTCATACATCTCTCGATACACAGGTTCAATTGTCCGAAGAATCCTATCATTTAGGATGGCTGTGAAGATCTTATACAGTGTGTTCAGACAAGTTATTGGCCTGTAATTCTTAGGGTCATCTAAGTTGCCCGTCTTAGGCAGGAGCACTGTGCGCCCTTCCACCAACCACTCCGGAATAGGCTCTTCCGACTTTAGATATGAGGTGAAAATTCGGGCCAGATGCTGGTGGGTTGAAGGAAACTTCTTCCACCAGAAGGTCCTGATACCATCTGGTCCCGGAGCGGGAAAGTTCTTCATGCCTCTTAATACGTTTTTCACCTCCTCAGTAGTGATAGGTGGGCATTCTTCCTCAGGTGTTATGAGGGCATTGCACAGCTCCTTGAAGCTATTTATGTTCTTCGAGTCTTCTTGAAGTGGATGCTGGACCTCGTAGACTTCTCTCCAAAATGCTTCGACCTCCTCTGGTTTGGGCGGATGGTCGACAGTAATTGGAGGGTCTTGGAAG